>PVIW01013262.1:0-28143 GCA_004026585.1 Noctilio leporinus
TTGCATCTCTCTGATGACTAGCGATGTTGAGCATTCTTTCATATGCCTCTGGGCCCTTTGTATATCTTCCTCAGTGAGTTGTCTGTTCAGGTCCTTTGCCCATTTTTTAATTGGGCTGTCTGTCTCCCTGGTGTTGAGTCGTATTAGTTCTTTGTATATTTTGGAGATCAGACCCTTGTCTGAGGTATCATTGGCAATTTTGTTTTCCCATACAGTTGGTTCCCTTTGAAATTTGCTGATATTTTCTTTAGCTGTCCCAATTGCCAAATATTAATTGACCATACAGTCCTGGGTTTATTTCTGGACTCTCTTTTCTGTTCCATTGATCTACATATACATTTATTCTTATGCCAGTACCAGATTGTTTTGAGTACAGTGGCCTTGTAGTATAGTTTCATATCTGGTATTGTGATTCCTCCTACTTTGTTCTTTTTCAAGATTGTGTGGCTAGAACTTCCAAAACTCTGTTGAATAGAGGTGAACAAAATGAACAGCCTTGTCTTGTTCCTGATCTTAGAGGGATAGCTTCCTATTTTTGTCCATTGAGTACAATGTTGGCTGCAGATTTCTCATATATGGCCTTTATTATAAGGATGTATGCTCCCTCTATTCCCACTTTGCACAGTGTTTTTTATCATAAGTGGGTGGTGTACTTTATCAAATGCTTTTTTCAGTGTCTATTGATATGATCATGTGATTTTTTCTTTCATTTTGTTTATGTGATGTACTATGTTTATTTATTTGCAATTATACAATCCTTTCATCCCCGGGATGAATTTCATTTGATCTTTTCAAAAGATCAAATGAAAAAAAGTGTATAATCTTTTTCATGTATTTTTGAATCCAGTTTGCCAACATTTTTTTTGAAGATTTTATTTATTATTTTTAGAGATAGGGCAAGGGATAGAGGCAGAGAGGGAGAGAGACATCAATGTAGGTTGCCTTTTACCTGCCTCCAGCTATGGATTTGGCTGGAGACCTGGTTTGGCAACCTGATTATGTTGCTCTGGCTGGGGATCGAATCAATGACCTTGGGGTTCACAGGTCAGTGCCTTATCCACTGAGCCACCAGCCAGGGCCAATTTGCCAATATTTTGTTGAGGATTTTAGCATCAATGCTCATCAGCAATATTGGTCTGTAGTTTTCTTTCTTTGTTGTGTCTTGCCCTGGTTTGGAATTAGAATAAAACCAGCCTTATAGAAAGAATTTGAGAATATCACTTCTTCTTAGATTATTTGAAATATTTTGAGAATGATAGAAGTTAATTCTCTTCTAAATGTTTGGTAAAAGTCTCCTGTGAAGCTCTCCCATCAGGAGAATTTATGTGCTGGGAGTTTTTTTTATTACGGCTTTGATTACACTAGTTATCAGTTTAGTCAGGTTTTTTGCTTCTTCTTGATTCAGTTTTGGAAGATTGTATTTTCCAGAAATTTGTCCAGGTTGTCAAATTTCTTGTTATATAATTGTTTATTGTAATTTATTATAATCCTTTGTATTTCTTAGGTATTGGCTGTAAATCCTTCCTCCTCTCTTATTTAAAATTTTATTTATTCGAATCCTCTCTCCTTTTTTCATGATGAGTCTGGTTAAAGGCTTGTCAGTTTTGTTTATCTTTTCAAAAAAACAAAACAAACAAACAAAAAAACAGCTCCTGAACTCTGGCTGGTGGCTCAGTGGATTGTAGCCAGCCTGTGGACCCAAAGGCTGCTGGTTCAATTTCCCAGTCAGGGCACACAACCAGGTTGCAAACCAAGTCTCCAGCCAGGTCCTTAGCTGGAGGCAGGTGAAAGGCAACCATACATCGATGCTTCTCTCCCTTTCTTCCTTCCTCCCTGCCCTTCTCTCTGAAAGTAATGAATGAAAACAAACAAAAATAACTCCTGAATTTATTGATCCTTTGAGTTTTTCTTTTAGTATCTATGTCATTTACTTCCACTCTGATCTTGAATATTCATTCCTTCTACTAGCTCTGGGCTTTGTTTTTTGTTGTTCCACTAGTTCTTGTAGATATAAGGTTAGGTTGTTTATTTGAGGTTCTTCTACACCTTTTAGGCAGGTCTGTATTGCTATTAACTTCTTTCTCAGGACTGCCTTCACTGCGTCCCATAGGCTTTGGGCTATTGTGTGTTCATTTTATGTTGTTTTCAGAAACTTTTTTGTTTCTTCCTTGATCTTATTTTTAACCTGTTCATTTTTTAATAGCATGTTATTCCATCTTCATGAATTTGAATGGGTTTTTTGGGGGGAAGGGGAGTTGGTTTTTGGTTTCAAGCTCTTTGTGATCTGAAAATTTGCTTAATATAATTTCAGTTTTCTTAAGTTTGTGGAGGCTTATTTTGTTTTCTACCATATGGTCTATCTTTGAAATTGTTCTGTATGCATTTGAAAAGAATGTATATTTTGCCTCTTTGGGGTGAAAGGCTCTATATGTATCAATTAAGCCCATTTCATCTAGAGTATTGTTCAATGCCACAATTTATTTGTTATTTCTTAGCTTGGAAGATTTGTTCATTGCTAACAATAGGGTGTTAAAATCTCTTACTATGAGTATTTTGCTGTCGATATCCTTCTTGAAGTACTCCAAGATTTTCTTTATATAGTTGGGTGCTCCTATGCATGTAAGTTCATAGGGGTTCTATCTTCTTGATGGTTTGTTCCCTCAAGTAGCATGAAATGTCCTTCTTTGTCTCTTTTTATTGGCTTTATTGTGAAATCTATTTTGTCTGGTATAAGTATTACTACCTCAGCTTGTTTTTTATGTTCATTTATTTGCTTGAAATACTTTTTTCCATCCCTTCACTTTCAGTCTGTGGACATCTTTTGTTCTGAGGTGAATCTCTTGCAGACAGCACATATGTGGATCATGTTTTCTTATCCATTCAGCTACCATATGTCTTTTGTTTGGTGCATTTAACCCATTTACATTTAAGGTTATTATTGATAGGTACTTATTCATTGTCATTTTTCCCCTTTGTGTCTGTATTACTTTCTATCTCTCACTGTTTCTTCATCTTCTTAAAGCAGACCCTTTAACGTTTCTTGCAATGCTAGTCTGGTGGAGATGTATTCTTTTGGCCTTCTTTTATCTGGGAAACTCCTTATTTCACCTTCCATTTTGAATGAGAACCTTGCTGGGTGGAGTAGTCTTGGTTGTAAGTTTTTGTTTTTCATTGCTTAGAATGTTTTTTGCCATTCTCTTCTGGCTTCTAGTGTTTCATTTGAGAAATTAGCTCATAACCTTATTGGAGCCCCTTGTGTGTCATTAGCTGTTTCCCTCTTGTTACTTTTAGGATTCTCTCTTTGTCTTTGAAATATGCCATTTTAATTATGATATGTCTTGGAGTGCCCCTTTTTGAGTTCATCTTCATTGATATACTCTGTGCTTCCTAGACTTGGATAACTTTTTCTCTCCTCAAGTTAGAGAAGTTTTCTGACATTACTTATTCAAACAGGTTTTCTATCCCTTGCTCCTCTTCTTCTCTTTCTGATATCCCTATGATATGGATGTTATTACATTTCATGTTGTCCTAAAGAATGAAAGTTTTCATTCTTTTTCTGTCTTTTTTAATTTTTAAAATTTTACTATTTTTTAAAAGATTGTATTTATTATTTTCAGAGAGAGGGGAAGGAAGAGAGGCAGAGAGGGAAAGAGAGATATCAATGTATGGTTGCCTTTCACCTGCCTCCAGCTACAGACCTGGCTGGAGACCTGGCTTGCAACCTGATTATGTGCCCTGGCTGGGAATTGAACCAGCAACCTTTGGATTCCCAGGCTGACGCCTTGTCCACTGTGCCACCAGCCAGGGCCACTGTCTTTATTCATTTTGTTGCACTGTCTGGGAATTTTTTTTCTATGGTGTGCTCTAGCTCACTGTTGTGATCCTCTTCTTCCCTCAGCTTGCATCTGATTCCTTCTACTGTGTTCTTCAATTCAGAAATTGTATTCTTCATTTCCTCCTGGCTCTTATTGATAACTTCTAGGTTCTTTTTAATGCTGGTGCTATTCTCAGCAAGTTCCTTGTAACTTCTCTGGAGTTCTTCATGGTTCCAGTAGAGTTCTTGGTATTTTTCTGTGAGCTTGCTGAGCTCTTTGGGCTTCCTTATTACCATTAGTTTGAATTCCATGTCTAGTAGCTTTCTTGCTTCTATTTCATTTAGTACTCTTTTTGGGGATTCCTCCTTTCCTTTTTATGGGGGATTGTTTCTTTGTCTCCTCATTTTATATGACTCTTCTTGTGTGTTTCTGCTTCTTAGATTGATCTGCTTTGACTTTCTGTCTTTGTGGTGTGATCTTCTATGGTAGAAGATGTGTAGAATTCAGTGGTGCAGTCTCCTTGATGTCCTGAACTAATGCTCTTGGGACGCCCCTTATAATGTTTATTTGGGCTGTCTGGTTGTACTTGGGTTTTGGTTTTGTGGTGTTGCTCTTCGATAGTTCCTTCCCTCTGGCTAATGTACTGAGAATCACTCCACCCACCATGTCTTGCATTTCTTTGGTATTAATTGTTATTTCTCCTTTTTCATTTCTCATTTTATTTATAGTTCAAAATGCTCATGCTTAAGATGCTCACAGACTTGAGAGATATGCTTAAGTACAGCAAACACAGACAGGAAGAAGTGAAGGCTAGGCTATATGAAACTAAGAAAAGTCCATACAAAACCTAGAGTGAAAGGAGGGCAACTAGGGTCCAAATCAATGATTTGCAACATAAGGAAGAAATAAACAATTAACCAGTACAAAAAGAGGAAACAATAATTGAAAAAAATTAGGAGAGGTGTAGGAACCTCCAAGACAACTTTAAACGTGCCAATATTCTAAGCATAGGGGTGCCAGGAGAAGAGGAAGAGCAAGAAATTAAAAATTTATGTGAAAAAATAATGAAGGAAAACTTCCTAAGCTTGGTGAAGGAAATAGAATTCCAGGAAACAGAGTCTCAAACAAGCTAGACCCAAGGAGGGCCACACCAAGATACATTATAACCAAAATGCCAAAAGTTAAAGATAAAGAGAGAATCTTAAAAGTAGCAAGAGAAAAAAAGTTATCTACAAAGGGGTTCCTATAAGACTCTTAGCTGATTTTTCAAAAGAAGCTTTGCAGGCAAGAAGGGCCTGGCAAGAAGTATTCAAACTGATGAAGAGCAAAGACCTGCAACCAAGATTACTCTATTCAGCAAAGCTATCATTCAGAATGGAAGGGCAGATAAAGTGCTTTCCAGATAAGGTAAAACTAAATGAATTATTATCACCAAACCATTATTATATGAAATGTTAAAGGGACTTACTTAAGAAAAAGATCGAAATTATGAACATTAAAAAGATAACAAACTCACAACTATCACCAACAGAATCTGAAAAATAAAAACAAAAGCTAAGCAGACAACCAGAGAGGGAACAGAATCAAAGATATGGGGAACATTTTGAGGTATGTCAGCTGGCAGGAGTAAGGGGAAGAAGTGGGGAAAGGCATAGGGATTAAGAAGCATAGTTGGTGGGTGCAGAATAGACAGGGAGATGTTAAGAATAGTACAAGAAAAGGTTAAGCCAAAGAACTTACATGTATGACCCATGGATGTAAACTAAGGGGGTGGGATTGCTAGAAGAAGGGGAATGCTGAATGGAGCGGAGCAAAGGAAAAAAATTGGGACAAACATTAACAGCATAATCAATAACAAATAATTTTTAAAAAGACATACCTTACAAGGCACTATATCCAATATTTGAAGAAGAGGTTGGAGTTGGCTATTGGTGATGTTGACATCATAGTGGTATTTGACAGTATTGATGTGGAGAGACTGTTTTTAGGCCAGGATTTCTCTTCCAATCAGTCTCTCTGGGTCTCATTTAAAAGCAGACAGTGAAAAAATGAATATATTGAGCTGCCTTGAAAACAGATTCCATTTAATACTCCATGATTTAGAGAATTAGCTCACATTTAAGCAGTCATCTCCATGACTTTGAGGGCTTTATGAAGTTAAAAGCTGGACTTGATATGCAAAGCTGAACGCTGTGAGTGAGTTTAAAGGCCAAAGCTCTTACTTAGTTCTCTCAGCTGCACACAGTGCCTATCTCCTTCCTGCACTAATTGTTTTCCTCCTCACCCTCTGACCTCTATACCAAATCTTCCCTTCCTACTACTCACAGACATATTGTCAATAAAAAAATTGGTTCACAAAATACCATGGGGTGTTTATGAAAAAGTGAAGGCTCTTTGGCCTCACCAAGAAAATGCAGGAGAACAGGGTTTTAACAAGTGTAGTTTTTATTATTTATTTTTTAAAAGGAGAAAAAATTAATCACTGCTTTTTAAAAAATGGGAAAGGCCCTGGCTGATGGCATAGTGGATAAGGCACTGGCCTATGAACCTAAAGGTCGCTGGTTCGATTCCCAGCCAGGGCAACATACATAACCAGGTTGCAAGCCAGGTTCCCAGTCAGGTCCATAGCTGGAGGTGAAAGGCAACCATACATTGATGCTTCTCTACCTCTCTGTCACTCTCCCTCCCCCTCATCTCTGAAAAATAATAAATAAAATATTTTTTTAAAAATAGGAAAGAAAAAATTATTATTCTTGCCTGCAGATATGAAGATAACTTAGTTTTTGTTTTTTGGTTTTTTTTTTGTGTTTATTACTTCCAGAGAGACAGAAAGGGAGAGATGCAGAGATGGAGAGAAACAGCAATGCATGGCTGCCTTTCACTTGCCTCAAGCCACAGACCCGGCTGGAGACCTGGCTTGCAACCTGGTTATGTGTGCCTTGGCTGGAAATTGAACTAGCAACCTTTGAGTTTGCAGGCCGGCACCCAATCCACTGTGCTACCAGCCAGGGCCAGAATGTTTTAAATTAAAGATGCCATACACACCCCAGACAATTAACCAATGAATGGTTTAACAAAAGACTGGTTCTTTTGTTTGTTTTTAAATTTCATTAACATGTACTCCACCCTGTGGGGCCCATAGTAAAATGCTAACTACCTTAGGTAGAAAAATTAAGTTCCCAAAGACAAACTATATTCAATCTTTTGTGTCTGAGAAATAACACCAACTCACATTTTTACTGCACTTTATAATTATGAAATATCTAAGAACTTAGAAACCTTTCATGTTTGCTACAATGCTGTTTTGAAGAGGTGCATGCTATCTTTTTCAGATATTATTTTATCTTTTTACAGCTCTGAGTCACAAGGGCTGTATGTGTCTTAAGCAGTGGCATGTGACAGAGATTCCAAGATCCCTTTCCTGGGCCATTTGGTGAGCATGAACTGAAGTGTAGGTGACCACCTTCCAGTCCAGTGCTGCTCAGCCGTACAGAAGTGCTCCTTGAAACCAATGCTGAGAAAATAGGTTTATACCAGAAGTTAAATATATCAAGCATCATTCAGTCCTTTCTGCAGATCTACAGAAATAGAATCTGACAGGATCTGAAGGAATAAGGTCATAAAATAGTTAATAATATGAAACACACACACACAGCACAAAAATTTTGTAAGAAATTGGCTCAAGAAAACTGGTTAGATTGAGAGGATTTAGTGTTTTTCTTCATTGACTGAATGGCACTTAAGTGTGTACATAGACCCAGACTTAAGCATTCTACTTTCATGGCCCTTTGGATATACCAGGTAAGCTCCTCCTAGTGGTTTTTTATGTCAACTTTGCCAAGCCAGATGCTTTTTAGGGGAACACTTAACTATCTTTAATAGCTTTTATGACATTAAATAAATAAATAAATAAATACCACTCTACCATGTTTGATATCTTTTCTGGGATTGGATAATATAAGAAAAAAAGGTTCAAGATAAAATGTTGGTACTTGTTGGAGCTAGGCGGTTAGGTTCATTATGCTATTTTCTCAACATTTGTGTAAGTTTGAAACAAAAGTTAAAGAAAGATAAAAAGGGAAGAAGGAAGATGGCGACAGAGTAGAGGGCAGTGCTGACGGAGTTCTCAAGTGCCAGAGCAGCTGGAGAATAGGGTAGGGAGCACGAGACATCTGCAGGTCCCTAAGAATTGGAGCAGTAAGCATATAGACTGAGGGGAGCACAGCCCAGAGGCAGCAGAGACCTACAGGAGAGCAGGTGAGACAGTTCCAAACCAGCTGGAGGGCCGAGGTCGGCTCTGGGCAGTGGTGGCTCTGCCCACAGGGGTGGCTCTGACTGAAGACAGCTGCAGACTCCCCGGTGAATAGAAATCTGAGTAGTGAAGTGTGGGCAATGAAGGCAAACTCGGGAAGATTGAGGAACTGAACTCCTGCAGGGGAGGGACTATGTGAGAGCCTTGCTCGGAAGACTGAGAGAAGAGGAAGTGCCCTCCGAGACCAAAGGCAGAGGAGAAGAGACTGGCAGGGAGCAGGAGTGGGGGAGTGGGGAAATGCACCTGCCGGATCTGCGAGAGGGCTGAAAATCGTGCCGCTGCGTCACCCAGAGAGAGGGCAGCTCGGATCCCCAGCGAAAAGGGAGGACCAACCCTGTGTACCCACACAGCACAGGCTCCCATGAAAACTTAGAACCGCACACCAGGAACTTGCTGCTGGTGCAACTGGTGCACCCGTTGCAGGCAACAAAAACCTCCTCGAAGAGCTGGAGGGAAAGGGCTAGCCATCACTGGTGCTGTCGCTATGGGGCTCCCCCATGGAACCAGAGGCCCATCAAATGCAGTAAAAACCTCCACAAAGAGCTGGACAAGGAGGAATAGCCACCACTGGCAAGCTACGCTGCCAGGCCCCTGGGGAGCCAGGCATTCTTTGCAGACAGGGGCTACCTCCTCAAAGGGCTAGAAGGGGAGGGCTAGCCATCACAGGAGCAAACAAAGTTTCAGGCCACACCGCATTGGCGCCAGGTGCCCATCGCAGGCAGAAACCTCCTCGAGGAGCTGGAGGGGGAGGTTAGCCATAGACACCACAGAAGCACATTGCAGTTCTTCACACAGAACCAGTGAGAGAAGGGCCCCAAAACACCAATAGTGCAGAAACCCAGCTAGCCTACTGGAGGCCCAGCCTACCTGGGGGCTGACACTCAGAATCACCCCTGACTGTGACAGTCATAGAGGCCCTGCCACTCCAAGGCCCAGCAGCCTGACTGTAGACTGCAGAGACTTGATCATGAAAAAGAAGCTGACTCAGGAAATGGATCGATGCTAATCTCAAGCACCTGAGTTACACCTAGAGCTACAGGAACTATTAATCCCTAACATATCCTTTTCAAAAGTTACTTCCAACCCTCACAATTAGTGCATTTTAAGTAAATACCGTTTATATCATAGTGTATCCCAATTCCCATATTTTTACTCTTCCCTTATCTCAATCCACCTAAATACCCAAGACCCTCCTTCTACTCTTGTTTTACAGTCTACTCACTCTCCTGCTAGAACTCATTCCTAGTCCTCAATCTAAGTATTCCTCCCCTCCCTAGTGACTTAAAACCTTTTTTTTTTTTTAATTTTTTTTTTTTTTTTTTTTTTTGGTGGGTGCATTACTAGGGACTACACATTCTCTTTTTCTGCTAAAAAATCACATGGGTCCTAGCTCCACCTGGACCAATCAGTGCTCATTGAGGGTGGACAGGGAGGTAGATGCGGCAACTATATATAGAGGCTTAAACTGTTCACTCACACTTGAGGTATTCTGATTTCCCCCCTCCCCATTTCTATTTATCTATACTTTAGTCAACTTAATCATTTTCCCCCCTTATAACAGTCTTATCATATGTACATCCCTCTTAAGACTGGCTCAGTTGCAGTTAAGGGTGTGATTAAAAGTGGGACTTATCTTGGAGGGTATGGGTATATAGCTAGGTTCATAGGCAATTGAAAGGGGGATTAAGGGAGAAAGATATCTCTGAAGGTGTGGTTATTTTGCCTGGACTAGTGGTTCCGTTTTAGGAGCAGCTCAAAAACAGTGCATGAGATGGGATAGAAGGAGCATCTCACAATCAGCCAGCTGGGGGGAAAGGAGCAATACATACAACATATCCAAATACAACTAGACAGCCCAAGTTAATGACATAAAGGGCACCCCAAGAGCAATAAGTGGAGAAAATCTAGGAGACTGCAACACTTAACTCCACAAATCTCCTACCACAGAAGGGTGCTCCATGAAGGCAAGGAATCAAAGTAGATTCCAAGACAAAAACAAGCACAACAGATGCCCAAAATAGGGGAAAAAAGAATCAGTCCATCACCAAAAGGAATGGAGGAATCCCCAGAAAGATCACTAAATGAAACAGAGGCAAACAAACTGTCAGATAAGGAATGCAAAAGAATGATGATAGAGAAGCTCAATGAATTCAGCCAGCTCAAAGAAAACTATAAATAACTCCAGGGGAAGTACAAAGAACTCCAGGGAAACTACAAGGAACTTCCTGAGGGCTACACCAGCATTAAAAAGGACTTGGAAACTATCAGTAAGAGCCAGGAGGAAATGAAGAATATAACTTGTGAATTGAAGAATACAGTAGAAGGAATCAATAGTAGGTTAGAGGAAGCAGAGGATCAGATCAGCAAGTTGGAGGACACCATAGAAAAATATGCCTAGAGTGCAAGAGAATGAAAAAAGGATGAACAAGAATGAAGAGGTTTTAAGAGAGCTGCAAGACAACATGAAATGCAATAATATCCATATCATAGGGATACCAGAAGGAGAAGAGAAACAAGGAATGGAAAATCTGTTCAAAAAAGTCATGATAGAAAATTTCCCTAACATGATGAGTGAAAACATTACTCAAGTTCAGGAAGCACAGACGGTCCCAATGAGGATAATTCCAAATAGACCCACTCCAAGACACATTATAATTAAAATGGCAAATTTCAAAGACAAAGAGAGAATTCTAAAAACATCAAGAGAGAAACAGCAAATAATATATAAGGAGACTCTGATAAGGTTATCAAATAATTATTCAACAGAAACAATACAAGCCAGAAGGGAATGGAAAAAAATATTCCAAGCAATGGGAAACAAAGGCCTGCAACCAAGAATACTCTACCCAGCAAGGCTCTCATTCAAAATGGAAGGGGAAATAAGGAATTTCACAGACAAAATAAGACTAAAAGAAATACATCTCTACCAAACCAGCATTGCAAGAAATGCTAATGGGTCTGCTTTTTTAAAAAAATGAAGAAACAGAGAGAGACAGAGAGGAACACATACACAGTGAGAAAATGGCAATAAATAAGTATCAATCAAAAATAACCTTAAATGTAAATGCATTAAATGTGCCAATCAAAAGAAATAGGGTAGTTGAATGGATAAGAAAACATGACCACATATATGCTGTCTTCAAGAGACTCACCTCAGAACAAAAGATTGACACAGAATGAAAGTGAAGGGATGGAAAAATATATATCAAGCAAATGGACATTAAAAAAGGCAGGGATAGCAAAACTTATTTCAGAAAAAGTATATTTTATGGTGAAGGCCATAAAGAGATAAAGAAGGGCATTTAATAATACTTAAGGGAACAATCCATCAAGAAGAAGTAACCCTGTTAAACATATATGCACCCACTATAAGAGCTCCCAAATATATAAGGAAAATCTTGGAGGACTTTAAGAAGGATATAGAGAGCAATACACTAATAGCAGGGGATTTTAATACCCCACTATCAACAATGGACAGATCTTCCAAACAAAACTCACCAAGGATGTTGTGGCATTGAACAACACTCTAGAGGAAATGGACCTAACTGATGTATACAGAGTCTTTTACCCCAAAGAAGCAACATACACATTCTTTTCAAATGTACATGGAACATTCTCTAAGATAGACCACACAGTAGGTCACAAGACAAGCCTCCACAAATACAAAAAAATTGAAATCTTTTTCAAATTTCTTCTCAGATCACAATGGCTTGAAACTAGAAACCAATCTCAAGGGAAAAAAACAAAAATACTCTAACTCATGGAGACTGAATAACATGCTTTTAAGTAATGAATGGGTTAACAATGAGATCAAAGATGAGATCAAAAAGTTCCCGGAAACAAATGACAATGAACACACAACAGCCCAAAACCTATGGGACACAACAAAGGCAGTCCTCAGAGGGAAATTCATAGCAATAAAGGCCTACCTAAAAAGGTCAGTAAAAGCTTATACAAATAACCTAACCACAAAGCGGCAAGAACTAGAGGAGCAACAACAAACAAATCCCAGAGCAAGTAGAAGGAAGGAAATCATCAAGATCAGAGAAGAATTAAATAACTTAGAGACTAAAGCTACAATTCGAAGAATCAACAAGTCCAGGAGCTGGTCCTTTAAAAAAATGAATAAAATAGACAACCCTTTAACTAGACTCATCAAGAAAAAGAGAGAGAGGACCCAAATAAACAGAATCAAATGACAGAGAAGAAATCATAACTGATACTTCAGAAATACAAAGGATTGTAAGAAATTACTACAAACAACTATATGACAAGAAATATGACAACCTGGGTAAAATGGACACATTTCTGGAAATGTATAATCTGCCAAAACTGAATCAAGAAGAAGCAGAAATCCTGAATAGGCCAATAACAGCTAGTGAAATTGAAGAAGTAATCCAAAATCTCCTAAAGCACAAGAGCCCCGGACCAGACGGCTACACAAGTGAATTCTACAAAGCATTTGGAGAAGAACTAACTCCTACCCTTCTCAACCTATTCCAAAAAATACAGGAAGAGGAAAGACTCCCAAACTCTTTCTATGAGGCCAATATTATTCTAATCCCAAAACCAGGGCAAGACACAACTAAGGAAGAAAACTATAGGCCAATATCTCTGATGAACATAGATGCTAAAATTCTCAACAAAATATTGGCCAACCATATCTAGCAGTACATTACAAAGATCATACACCATGATCAAGTGGGTTTCATTCCAGGGATGCAAGGATGATACAACATTTGTAAATCAATAAATACACCACATCAATAAAATGAAAGACAAAAACCATATGATCATATCAATAGATGCTGAGAAGGCATTTGATAAAGTACAGCAACCATTTATGATAAAAACCCTCAGTAAAATGGGAATAGAGGGAGCATACCTCAACATCATAAAGGTCATATATGAGAAACCTGAAGCCAACATCATATTCAATGGGCAAAAACTAAAAGCTTTCCCCCTCAGATCAGGAACGAGACAAGGCTGTCCACTTTCTTCACTTCTGTTTAACATCATTTTGGAAGTTCTAGCCATAGCTAGAGAAGTAAAAGGAATCAAAAGTATCCAACTTGGAAAGGAGGATGTCAAACTCATTATTTGCAGATGACATGATAGTGTACATACAAAACCCAAAAGGCTCCACCAAAAACTTACTCGACCTAATAAGCAAAATAGCTGGATATAAAGTAAATGTCCAGAAATTGAAAGCATTTTCATATACCAATAATGAAACATCAGAAATAGAGGCTAGAAAACAAATCCCATTTACCATAGCAACAAGAAAAATAAAATACGTAGGAATAAACTTAACCAAGGAGGTAAAAGATCTGTACTCAGAGAACTACAGAACATTGAAGGAAGAAATTAAAGAAGGTACAAATAAATGAAAGCATATATACCATGTTCATGAATGGGAAGAATTAACATCATTAAAATGTCCATACTACCCAAAGCAATCTATAGATTCAATGCAATCCCAATTAAAATACCAATGACAGAATTCACAGATATAGAAAAAATATTTCAAAAATTTATATGGAGCCAAAAACACCCACAAATAGCCACAGTGATCTTGAAAAGAAGAACAAGGTAGGAGGAATCACAATACCGGACATCAAACTATACTACAAAGCTACTGTCATCAAAACAGTCTGGTATTGACATAAGAATAGACATATAGATCAATGGAAAAGAATAGAGAGCCCAGAAATAAACCTAGGACTCTATAGTCAATTCATATTTGACAAAGGGAGAAGGAACATAAAATGGAGGAAAAACATGGAGTGAAAATGGTGTTGGAAGAACTTGACAGCAACACGTAAAAAAATAAAACTAGACCACCAATTTACACCATACACCAGAATAAACTCAAGATGGATAAAGGACTTAAACATAAGCAGTGCCACCATAAAGGTCCTAGAGAAATATATAGGCAGTAAAAGTTTAGATATCCTACATAGAAATATGTTTACTGATACTTCACCAAGGGCAAAGGATATAAAAGAGCAAATGGGACTACATCAAACTGAAATGTTTCTATTCAGCTAAAAACAAAATACCAGAAAAATTCAAAGGGAACCAACTGTATGGGAAAACATATTTGCCAATGATTCCTCAGACAAGGCTTTGATCTCCAAAATATATAAAGAACTAATGTGACTCAACACCAGGGAGACAGACAGCCTAATTAAAAAATGGGCAAAGTACCTGAACAGACAACTCACTGAGGGAAACATACGAAGGGCCCAAAGGCATATGAAAGAATGCTCAACATCACTAGCCATCAGAGAGATGCAAATTAAAACCACAATAGATGCCACCTCACACCTGTCAGAATGGCAGTCATCAACAAGTCAACACACAACAAGTGTTGGCGAGGATGTGGGGCAAAGGTAACCCTGGTGCACTGTTGGTGGGAATGCAGGCTGGTGCAGCCACTATGGAAAACAGTATGAAGTTTCCTTAAAAAACTAAAAATGGAACTGCCTTTTGATCCAGTAATTCCACTACTAGGACTTTACCCAAAGAATCCTGAAACACCAATTCATAAGAACCTATGGACCCCTATGTTCATAGCAGCACTATTTACAATAGCCAAGTGCTGGAAACAGCCTAAGTGCCCATCAGTGGATGATTGGATCCAAAAACTTTGGTACATTTACACAATGGAATGCTACACAGCAGAAAGAAAGAAGGAACTCCTACCCTTTGCAACAACATGGATGGAATTAGAAAGTATTATGCTTAGTGAAATAAGCCAGTCAGTAAAGGACAAATACCATATGATCTCACCCATTTCAGGACAATAATGAACAAAATAAACAAACAAGCAAAACAGAACCAAATACATGAATACAATGAATAGACCTACAGTGGGCAGAGTGGTGGGGGGACAGGGGAGGGGGAGGCAAAGAAGGGAAGCAGTTTAGTCAAGGAACTAGCATGGAAGAACCATGGACATGGACAACAAGTGGGATTGATTTTGAGGGGGATTGGGTGGGTGGGGAAAGGGACAGAGGGAAGGAAAAAGGAGATGGATGTAATAAAATAATAATAAGATTAAATTTAAATATATATATATATATAGTAAGTACTGTAATGGGGAATAAAGTGTGTTTGGTGGTGAGATGTTTATTATATGCTAATTGATAAGTCAGAGCAAGTTATGTATTTTATATTGTGTGCAAGGTGAATTCTATGTTCTACCTTTCCATATAGCCCATAGTAATTTCCCACTTACTGTTAAAAATGTTTGATACACCTAGTTTGACTTTGTATAAAATAATAATGAATTGAATTAATTAAAATTTTAGAAAATTTATTTTATCTACGGTATTTCTATTAATGGTACTTTTTCCTTCTCAAAAGTTTTTAAAACAAGGCTCTGATGCTGGGAAAATATCCATCAGCAATATCAGAGCATGACTTAGCCTTAATTATAGAGCTCTATAATATTGACAGTCATTGCCTGCTTTCAGTTTTACCCCAGGTTGAGTTTAAATTAAAGGTAACTATTTTTTAAATGATATATTTCTTTTGACAAAACTAGCAAAGAGCATTACTTGTGGTTACTTAATTCATACAGTGGTTGTACCTGAGTATTACACATATAGTGGTATATTACTGTTGTTGATTTTTATACATTGTGCCTGGGCTACTTGTGTATCTCCAATGCCTGCCATGGGTCCTCCCACATAGTAGCTGCATAATTAATCATTAACAGATGGTAGTTTCTTCAAAATATTTTTCAGGTACATTCTAGGTTGTGACTCACTTTTGCAGTCACAGCAGTACATTAAGCTTATGTTTTCAAGGCACAATTTATAGTGTTCCCAAGGCCCCTTAATTGGGCCATAAAAAATAGTTAAGGGTCTATCTGCCACATAATGTTAAATATTTTTCCTTTGTGCATATTACGTTATATTTGCCCATGTTGAAAGCTCCTTTAGAAACATGTTCCCTTTGCCTTCATATTAAGTTTTGCCATAAAAAAAAATATGGGACATTCTTTTTTCTTTCAAATTATTAAAGATTAAATAAAGCTTGTTTCATACTCTTTTATGACCTCCAGTGGACTACACAGAAAATTTCTTAAATTATTTGTTGTATTTTTTAATTCTAAAAATTTAATTATATTTTATTATGCTAACACAGTTGTCTCAATTTTTCCCCTTTGCCCTCATCCATCGAGCACTCCCCACTCCCTCAGGCAGTCCCCTCACCATTGCTCATGTCCATGGGTCGTGCATATAAGTTCTTTGGCTATTTACTTTCCTAAACTGTACTTTATATCTCCATGGCTATTATGTGACTACCTATTTGTATTTCTTAATCTCCTCACCTCTTCACCCATTCTCTGATATGCCCCTCCCACCTGGCAACCATCGAAATGCTCTCCATGTCCATGATTCTGTCTCTGTTCTTGTCTGCTTAATTTGTTGGTATTTTTTTAGATTCAATTGTTGATAGATATGTATTTATTGCCATCTTATTGTTCATCATTTTGATCTTCTTTCCTTAAATAAGCCCTTTTAACACTTCAGATCATAATGGTTTGGTGATGATGAACTCCTTTAGTTTTTTTTTTTTTGTTTTGTTTTTGTTTTTGTTTGTTTGTTTGTGGGGTTGTTTTTTTTTTTTTTTTTTTTTTTTTTGGGGTTTTTTTTTTTTTTTTTTTTTTTTTTTTTTTTTTTTTTTTTTTTTTTTTTTTTTTTTTTTTTTTTTTTTTTTTTTTTTTTTTTTTTTTTTTTTTTTTTTTTTTTTTTTTTTTTTTTTTTTTTTTTTTTTTTTTTTTTTTTTTTTTTTTTGGGTTTTTTTTTTTTTTTTTTTTTTTTTTTTTGGGGGGTCTGGGAATCTCTTTACCTGCCTTTTGATTCTAAATGATATCTTTGCAGGGTAGAGCAATCTTGGCTGTAGATCCCCATTTTTCATGACTTTGATTATTTCATGCCAATACCTTGTAGCTTACAAAGTTTCTTTAGAGAAATCAGCTGATAGTGTAATGGGAACTCCCCTGGAGGTAACTAATTGCTATTCTCTTACTGCTTTTAACATTCTCTCTTTATCTCTAACCTTTGGCATTTTGATAATGATGTATCTTGGAATGTGCCTCTTTGCATCCATCTTGTTTGGTACTCTGTGCTTCCTGGACTTGCATGTCTGTTTACTTCACTAAGTTAGGCAAGATTTTTTTTTTGTTGTTACATTTTCAAATATAATTCCAATTTCTTATTCTTTCTCTTCTCCTTCTGGCACCTCTATGATGCAAATATTGGAATACTTGAAGTTGTCTCAGAGGCTACCTACACTATCCTCATTTTTTAGATTCTTTTTTCTTCTTATTGTTCTGATTGGTTGTTTTTTGGTTCCTTATGTTCCAGATCACTAATTTGATTCTTGGCCTCATCCACTCTACTGTTGTTTCCTTGTAAATTATTCTTTATTTCAATTAATGTAGCCTTCATTTCTGACTGGATTTTTTGTTGGACCTCTGTTGTTGAGGTCCTCACTAAATTCCTTGAACTCTACATCTGATAGATTGCTTATCCCTCTTTTGTTAGTTCTCTTTCTATAATTTTTATCTGTTCTTTCATTTTCTCTTCATTTTGACAGCCTTCCTGTGTTTGTTTCTATGTATTATGTAGAGCTCTATGACTCCCTGTCTTAGTATTGTGACCTAATATCTGTAGTAGGTGTCCTGTAGGTCCCAGTACCCCAGCCTCCTATATCACTGAAGCTGGGTACTTGAGATGAGCCTTTTGTTTGGGCTGAGTACACCATCCTCTTGTAGGATGGGTTTGTCCAGGCCAATCAGCTACAAGGACTGGCTGTGACCACTGATCACCAACCTCCACTCTCCATGAAGAAGCAGATGTGTAGGAGTAGGGTGGTGGTGTTCTGATGTGGTCTATTGGGTGCACAGGTTCTGGGGTTTCCTGGATGTTATAGGCCAAGGTAAGCCCCAACCTGTGTTCTGTCATGGACTCCCTGCATAAGCTATAAAGCAATCTGAGATGGCTGCTACTTGTGCTGGGCTGGAGATTCCCAGGTGAAGCCAAGCTGTGAATCTAGGCTGGCTACTACTAGTGGTTGGCCTGGGGCCTCTTAGCAAGAACGTGGGGGTAGTGGGCTTACTGAGGCTGGATGTTGCTTGTTTGAGAGGATTTAGGAAGTTGTAAAGCATGAGCCAAGACAAGCCATTCATATGGAAAAGTTACTATTAATAGCTTGGGTGACTCCATCTGTTGGGTGGAATGAAGTCTCAGGGGCTCTCCATGGTTGGATAAACAGTATTAGCCAGGTTGATGGAGCCTCAGATATGGCATGCACCTACTAGTTCTGTGGCTTTGTGCAGGGAAGGTTCAGAAAAGAAAAAATAGCCTCTGCCCACCTTTCTGTCTGGGAGAAAGCCGTCTCCCACTCTCACCTTGATGTCAGGCACTTCAGTTCCTCCCTGTGTGCTACTGGCACCTTTCAATCTGCTAACCCAGTGCTGAAACTCAGAGGGAGTGAGTCTGAGTAAGTCCACATGTGGGTTCTTTAAGACTAACTGCTTGGGACACTAGTAGGGTCTTCCACCCAACTCAATCTCCACTGGTTTTTGCAGCCAGGCGTTATGGGAACTTATCTTCCTGGCACTGAAACCCTGGGTTAGGGGGCCTGGTGTGGGGATGAAGTCTTCATTCCCAAGATATCCCTCCTGAATTTTTTTAAAAGATTTTATTTATTATTTCCAGAAAGAAGGGCAGGGAGGGAGGGAAAAAGGGAGAAAAACATCAATGTATGGTTGCCTTTCACCTACCTTCAACTACGGACCTGGCTGGAGACCTGGCTTGCAACCTGGTTGTGTCCTGGCTGGGAATCAAACCAGCCACCTGTGGGTTCATAGGCTGGCTCTCATCCAATGAGCCACCAGCCAGGGCCCTCCTGAATTTTTATCCACACATGGGTGTGGGACCAGCCCATTCTGTGTCTCCACCCCTCCTACCAGTCTGGATGTAAGTGGTTTCTTTAATTCATTAGTTGTCTGACTTCTATTCAACTTGATTTCTGATGGTTCTGAGTTAAGGTTGTTCTATAGTTTTATTGTAATTTGATGTGGTTGTGAGAAGCAAGCCATGTTTACCTGTACTACCATCTTGACCGTTTCTAAAAATTTAGATTTGCCTTTTTCAAAACAACAAAAGTATCAGTTCATGCTAGTAGTGTAACAATTCTTGTTTTGTTCTGGGGTACATTTTTTTTTTTTTTTTTTTATTCTTTACCAATGTATGGTTGCCTTTCACCTGCCTCTTGGGGTACATTTTTGATATGTTTTTCAAGTGAGCCATTTGATTTACCTGCCTTCCTGCCCCTCCTTTTTTATTCATGTAGTTAGCAATTTTGATGAGGGAGGCATACCTTCAACTATTTGTTAGTCTAATTTTCTCTAATAAAAAAATATTGAATACTATAAGAAACATAAAAGTAATGAATTATCATCCTTGCTTCCAGGAAATTTAATGTCTAGTATTGGAGAAAGAGGAAAAAATAATCCAGAACTAATTAGAGGCTAGATATTATAAATTTCACAAAAGATACAAACAGTATACAATTGAAGCAAAGGAAACAGCATGCAGAAGCATGGAGAGGTAGGAAGGTACTGAGTGAATTTGTGGAACATAAGGAATTATAGGTGGACGGTGGCATGAAGTAAATTTTTATCCCTGGCTGCACATTAGTCTTCACCTGTGGAGCCTTAATAATCAAGCAGATGTTCAGGCATTGAACCATACAAGTTGATCAGAATCTCAGGCATATAGTCTAGGCATTAACTGTTCTTTTGCTTGTTTTGCAGTTTTTTGTTTTGTTTTCTTGAAGGTTTAGAGGTCATTCTAATGTGCAGCCAGGGTTGAAAAGTACTTATTTAGAGAAATAACTAGAGAGATCATAAAGATGAATTAAGTCATTATTATTGGGGCCCTTAATGCTAGGCTGAGGCATTGGCTTAAACTTTTTTAAAATTGTAAACTGAGGAGCCAAATAGAAAGAGATGGATGGATACAGAACAGACTGACAGATATCAGAGGGGTGGAAGGAGGGATGAAAAAAGGTGAAGGGATTAGGCAAAGAACATACATGCATGACACACGGACACAGATAACAGCCTGTTGACGGCCAGAGAGAAGGGGGATGGGTGAAGGCTGGCAAAGGTGGGGGGAAATGGGGGCATCTTCAGTAATGTCAACAATAAAAATAAAGAAAAATTGTACCATGCCTTCCACAGCACCTTGAATATCTGTGCCTCTTGATATATCCAATTGTCACATTTTAAATTCAATTCTAGTATTGCAACTGGCTCAGTCATTTAACTACTGTCATTTTCATCTATTGAAGGTACCAAAATCAATAGTAAAATTGAGTTCTTGTCCTCAGGGTGTCCATAACATAGTACAGAAAGCAGAAATTTCAGTTTTTGCATGTGCACAGCTTCATCATATTGTTGAACGCATGATGCACTGGTATTGACTCTTTTGTTGGGAGACTGCAGCACACATTTATTTCTGCAAGCAGCTTCCCCCGGAAAATCATGCTGAATTCTCTGTAGACTGTAGGCCTGACCTCTGTCAGTGTCTGTTCTTATAAACCAGTTTGTCAGGTGTCCTAAGTAGGTTTGATGCAAGTTAATTTTTTAATTGGGCTCTAAATGAAAACAAGCCTCAATTGTAGAAGGGAACCTCTAACATTTTAATCAAACTTAGGGGTGTATTTTCATGTTAGATATACTGCTTTCATGTCATTTGAGGTGATTAAAGCATTTAAGATAACATTTAATTTTGTGAAAGTATACCCAGTGTTAGTATAATATTTCATTTGGAGTTTATAAAAGGTTTTCTGTGCAATTGGAGGATAAGGGAAGTCATGGGGAAAACATTCTGAATATATCTACCTTTTGAATGCTGTGGCTATTTTTTTTTTTCTTTTAATTTTATTGTTGTTGTATTACATCCATCCCCTTTTTGCTCCCCTCTATCCCCCTCCCCACCCACCCATTCCCCCCAAAATCAATCCCACCTGTTGTCCATGGCCATGGTTCCTTTATACTAGGTTCTTGTCTAAGCTGCTCCTCTTCTTTGCCTCTGCCTCCCCCCGCCCCCCAACCCCGTTCCCCCTGACCACTGAAGGCCTATTTACTGTATTCATATACTTGGTTCTGTTTTGCTTGTTGTTAGTTTTGCTCATTATTGTCCCATAATGGGTGAGATTATGTTTTGTTTTAGAGCAATAAAAATGAGGAACATCTGCAAAATGTTAAACTGCTGGCAAAATGGGGCAGAGAGTTCAGAATTAGGTTCTGAAGACAAACTATTTTGGGCAGGTGTATACATACGATCTTAGTGTTCTGTTTAAAGCAATGTATGTTTATATTTATATCCACATATAGGGTTGTTCTCCGAAATCATAAAAATGAAGTTTTATGTTTTGGAATTTTTGAATGTTGATAGTGATTGGTCGTATTTATAATTTACTTTTTCTTTTTATCTTATTTTATCCTCAGTAATTTTTAAATGATATATTTGAAAAGCTATCTAACAAAGTAGTATAATCATGAACTTAAAACTATGAGGGCTCGTAGTTTCTGGGGCAGAACAAGGCCCAAGAATCAGGTCCCTGGTTGGTACACCAAGTGAGGGGGACCCCGACCAGCAAGGTCCCTTGAGGGCCATGGTTGAAGCAAAAAATGCCCAACCCAGCATATGTTTGGGGAGAAAGACCCACTATCCTCTCTAGTGGGGAAGAACCCTGAGGTTCATTCCTCCAAAGTTTTTATTGATGACACAGTGTATGGGAATAAACAATGCACATAAGGATTATCAATCAACCTCATATTGTGCTGATTATACAATTGGTATACTTTTAGGGATAAAATTGAAAGAAACAACATGCTTTCCCACGGGTCAGAGTCAGCTGGACACAAACACTGACAGATGATCCTAGAGTAGGGAGGTGACTTCATCCTGTGCTTTGGTCATAAACATCTAGTATGCATTATTCTTATGGGGCAGGCTTCAAGGGGACAAACCACATTCCTAAGCCCTGATCTTTCCCGTGGGAACCTCCAGGTTAGCTCTCAGTTCCTGCCTGCCTCCCAGCATTAGGTCAATTCTTACAGGGCCACTATTTCAGGCCTGGCCTGTGCGGTGGCTACAGCCCCCAGAACCACGCCTGGCAGTTCCCTACACCTTTGGTTCTCAGGCCAGTGCTCAGACCACTGAGCCACACCAGCCAGGGCTAAAATCTATTCTATTTAATGTATCAAAATAAAAATACAATTTTAATATATAAATATTCAGTATATCTTCACCCAGATTTTATAGGTTTGGGGGTAGAAAAATCTTACTTTCAACTTGTCACCTTTTTATTACTTTATAATTTTTCTTTTACTATTAATGACATAAAGCATACATTTTTACCAATTTTAAAGAGCTAGGGTATTTTTTTAATGTCTTATTGTAATTGTAATTGTTATATGGTACATGTGTAGTTGAGAAGTGGTCAAGTATTCAGAGATTCAGTACCTGGATTCAAAACACTTAAGAAATTTTTTATGATGAGACCATAGGCTAGACTTTGTAACTCTTATTAGTCTACTTTATAAAACAGTATTTTTCAAGTAATAAATGTTCGTGAGTAATTTGGTACTCATTTTGAAGAATTTTTTCTTCTTATAGAATCAAGACATGTAAGTGTTGAGTGGAAAATTCTCACTTCACTTTAATGTTCTTGTTGTTATTTTAAAAGTTTTTAAAATCACTGTTTTGTGGTCCGTGATTAACTAATAGACATTGAACATTGATGATTTAGAGACAACGAGACATTGCATGCTCCCTGATGGAGGAATACAGTGCCACCTAGGAAGTTGTCTTCCTTAGAAAAATTAACCTAAATATGATCAGGTCTCTCAATCTAACTACCAATCTGTGAGATTTGGGAGAGAGGAGAGCCAGTTAATTGATATCAGAATGATACAATTAGCAAAATTTTAACTGTTGAAAAACACAACACACAAACCCAAAATAGTTGCTTTACCAATAAATACATATTATAAGGAGGGAAAAGAGATGGAGGAAAATAGTAAGATTAAAACATACTTAAGTGACATATCATCCCAAGAGTTTCAATTTTTTAGAAAGGCTAAACTATTTATATTTCCATGTAAAAAGTGCCTTTGCTATTAGTAGCGTATATAATATTTGTGATGGTTAAATGGATAGAAATAATTTGGGCACACATTTTATTTTATTTTTATTTTTAGTCCTCACCCAAGGATGTGTTTCTTACTGCTTTCAGAGAGTGTGCAAGGAAGAGACAGAGAGAGAGAAAAAAAAACCTCGACTGGTTGTCTCCTGTACAACCAATCCCACCACAGATCAAATCTCTAACTTAGGTATGTGCCCTGACCAAGGATCAAACCTGAAACTGTTTGGTGTATAGAACAATGCTTCAAACAACTGAGCCACCAGGCCAGGACCAATTTGGGCACAATTTTAGCATTGTGTAAAATAATATGAAGTTTAATGCCAGATGTACAGCACATTTGTGAATGCCTTGTATTTAAGAAAGAATACCCAGAGGAAAGGTTTTCTTTTTAAACACAGTATTGGATTTATATAATGTATCTATGAACTACATACACATATTATACTTGTATAAACAAATATATTTGAAATTATAATACTTATAGAAAAACTTCTGTCATTTTAATTCTTGTATTTCAGCCAAATGAGTATTGTTTAAACATGATTCTTAAAAGTACATAGTTCTCTATTGTACTTGAAATATTAGGGGATCACTTTGCAAAGTGCATGATTGTCTAACTTCCATCTGTATGCCTGAAACTAATACAAAATAATATTGAGTGTAAACTGTAATTAAAAAATTTTAAAAATTCAAGGTCCTGGCTGGTAGTACAATGGATAAAGCTATGGCCTGTGAACCCAAAGGTCGCAGGTTCGATTCCCCAGCCAGGGCAAATAACCAGGTGGCAAACCAGGTCTCCAGTCAGGTTTGTGGCTGGAGGCAGGTGAAACGCGACCATACATTGATGTCTCTCTCCCTCTCTACCTCTCTCCCTTCCCCTCTTTCTAAAAATAATGAAATAAAATCTTAAAAATAAAAAATAAAAAATAAAAATAAATTTAAAAATTTCAGAAGAACATATCTCACAGCAGATAGTCCTAGTTTAATACAGAGGTCCCAAAGCACGTATACATTCATAGTATATCAAAAGTTAAAATAGTCTGGCTCCACTTTAATTAATTTTATATAAATTGTTTCTTCTTCTAATTAGAGAAATAAATATTAATTGAGTGCAGATTATACACATATCTGTTTCTCTGATTTTAAAGATTATTGTACCTTTTTATTTTATAAAGTTGAATGATATCTATGTACCAATATGCCCAGAATGTATGAAATTTGCTAGCCACTGTCTCAGGAACCATCCTAATTTAGCAAGGGACTTTACAAGTATCCCCATAACAGCAAATATTTCTTGATGCTCTTTGGTTAAAAAAATAATAATAATAAATTTAAAAAAAAAAAACAAAAAACAAAAACCCTGGTTGTATGTATGGGGAAATAAAACAAAGCCTTTTTATTTTTTTTTATTTTTATTTTTTCAATTTTATTGTTGTTGTATTACATCCATCCCCTTTTTGCTCCCCTCTGTCCCCCTCCCCACCCACCCATTCCCCCCAAAATCAATAACCCCTGTTGTCCATGTCCATGGTTCCTTTATACTAGGTTCTTGTCTAAGCTGCTCCTCTTCTTTGCGTCTGCCTCCCCCCTCTCCCCAACCCCTTTCCCCCTGACCACTGAAGGCCTATTCCTTGTATTCATATACTTGGTTCTGTTTTGCTTGTTGTTAGTTTTGCTCATTATTGTCCCATAATAGGTGAGATCATATGATATTTGTCCTTCACTGACTGGCTTATTTCACTCACCATAATACTCTCCAGTTGCATCCATGTTGTTGCAAAGGGTACAAGTTCCTTCTTTCTTTCTGCCATATAGAATTCCATTGTGTAAATGGACCAAAGTTTTTTTTTTTTTTTTTTTTTTTTTACAACCACGCCCGACTGGCTTGTTTTATTGGAGAAGGGGACGTGGAGTGAACAATGTGAGGACAGTTGGGACCTGAGGCTGGGAAGGACACCCTCCCCTCTCCGTACATGCCCACTGCCCCAAATAAAAAATAACCAACTATGGGAGAGCAGCTGAGACAGTGACTAGGGACGGGGGACAGGGGACAGAGACACGGAACTTGAGGACAGCAGAAGAGACCATGCATGTGCTGGGAGGTCCCAGAGGCAGCGGCTGTAGAGTAACGTGGGTACAAGTCTCTGTATCTTCCACACAGGTCTGTATAAATATATAGATACGGTGTTTTGATTTTTCCCCTTCTCTCCCTTCTGGCTCCGTGCTCCTTGCCGCGGTCCCAGCTCCTCTTTCCACTCCAGGGCGCAGGAAGGGGGGTTGATGAGCAAGTCATCACCGAATTGCAATCAGACCCACATCCATCAGCTTCTGGATCTTCTGCGCTATGACGGGATTCTTTAAGTGTTCGCTGAGTGCCTGAGGGTCCTTCTGCATCTGTTCCAGGATGAGCCGCATGGCTGGGTCACTCATGATCTGTTGCACCTCAGGGTCAGCCATGGCCCGTCGCTTCACATCCTCAGGGCTGTCGTGTCGGTTGTACTGGGCCATCATACAGCGCTGGTAGCCGTCTGCTGCCTCCTTACAGCCGGAGTCCAGCTCTAGCGCCTTCTGGTACACATCCATAGCTTTCGTGTAGTCCTTCATCGCTTCCAGGGCCGCTGCTTTCCGTGTGTAACCCTTGATGAAGGTGGGCTCTAGCTGGATGCATTCTTCACAGTCCTTGAGTGCCAGCTGGAACTCCAGGAGTTTGGTGTAGCAGGCAGCTCGATTGCTATACAACTTGGCATCTCTTGGGTTCCGTTTGATGGCTTCTGTGTAATGCTTCATGGCTTGAGGATAGTCTCCTTTCTGGAAACATTCGTTGCCTTTGTTCTTCTCCTCCAAAGCCAGGTCAGGGTTTATATATGCCAGCCGCTCTTGCTCCTTCAAGATTTTCTCTGCCTGCTGGCATTTCTTGAGTACATCTGGTGTTCGGTGTTCTGCCAGGGACTTGTTGTAGAAATGGATGGCATCCTTGTATTTTTCTTCTTTGAAGTAGGAATTGCCAATTCGCGCATAAGCTCTGGCAATCTGTCGATAGTCTTCCCGGTTTTCTCGCCCCACTTCAATGGCCTTCTCACAAAGCTCCCTGCATTTACTGTAGTCGCCCTTTTCGAAGTACACAGCTGCTTGATTGGTCATGTAAGTCATATTGGTGGGGTCCAGTTCCTTGGCTCTGTCGTAGTGCTTCAAGGCTGTGTCAAAGTCTTTCTTCTTGTAGGCTTCATTTCCCAGCTCTTTTTCTTTCAGTGCCTGCTTTTTATTCTCTGGAAGATCCTCTTCCATTGGTTCTGGCTTGGCCTCCTTTTTGGGAGGAGGTGGTGGCGGAGGTGTTGTAACTTCCTCCTCCTCATCCATACCTCCTAGATCGAATCCCAGGAGGACACTGAGAGTAGTCATGATCCGGGGATCTTGTAGTTTCGTGCCCAGGTCGGACGGCTTGTTTCGTAGCTGCTCTATCAGTGCTCGGTAGGAAGGATCACTGAGCAGTGCCCTTGTCCTGGGATCATTCTCCAACTTCTGGTACAGATTGGGCATGTTGAAAGGGTTCATGAATTTCCTTTCTGCCAACCGGGCCTCCATATTCTGCAAACCCTCTTTGAGCTGAGGATTATTTGCTTCATGTTTTAAACCCTCCTCATAGGTTCGCTTGGCTTCTTCAAATCGGTTTAAGAACTCAAGAGCTGCTGCTTTTCGAGAATAGCCCTTGCCCCAGTCGGGCTTTAGGTCAACCGTTTTGCAACCATCCTCGTAGGCCTTCTGGTAGTCCCCTTTCTTGGCGTAGGCCGCTGAACGATTGCTGTAGAGCACATGGTTCTGGGGATCTAACTTAATGGCTTCAGAATAGCACTGTAGCGCATCATCGATGTTGCCAGCACTCAGGGCCTTATTGCCCTTCTCTTTTAGCTCATTTACCTGCTCCATAGCCCAGCCGGGAACTCGGTTGAATTGACTCCGTCCGCTCCGCGTTATCAGCCTGGACCAAAGTTTTTTGATCCAATCATCCACTGATGAGCACTTAGGCTGTTTCCAGCACTTGGCTATTGTAAATAGTGCCGCTATGAACATAGCTGTGCATAGGTTCTTATGAATTGGTGTTTCAGGATTCTTTGGGTATAGTCCAAGTAATGGAATTGCTGGATCAAAAGACAGTTCCATTTTTAGTTTTTTAAGGAAACCCCATACTGTTTTCCACAGCGGCTACACCAGCCTACATTCCCACCAAAAGTGTATGAGGGTTCCCTTTGCCCCGCATCCTCGCCAACACTTGTTGTTTGTTGATTTGCTGATGATTGACATTCTGACAGGTGTGAGGTGGTATCTTAATGCAGTTTTAATTTGCATCTCTCTGATGACTAGTGATGTTGAGCATTCTTTCATATGCCTCTGAGCCCTTTGTATATCTTCCTCAGTGAGTTGTCTGTTCAGGTCCTTTGCCCATTTTTAAATTGGGCTGTCTGTCTCACTGGTGTTGAGTTGCATTAGTCCTTTATATATTTTGGAGATCAGACCCCTGTCTGAGGTATCATTGGCAATTATGTTTTCCATTACAGTTGGTTCCCTTTGAATTTTGTTGATATTTTCTTTAGCTGAACAGAAACTTTTCAATTTCATATAGTCCCATTTGTTGATTCGTTCTTTGATTTCCTTTGCCCTTGGTGAAGTATCAGTAAACATATTTTTGCGTAGGATATCCGAAAGTTTACTGCCTATATTTTTCTCCAGGACCTTTATGGTGGCACTGCTTATGTTTAAATCCTTTATCCATCTTGA
>PVIW01013263.1:0-28139 GCA_004026585.1 Noctilio leporinus
TATCATATGATCTCACCCATTACGGGACAATAATGAGCAAAACTAAACAAGCAAAACAGAACCAAGTATATGAATACAAGGAATAGGCCTTCAGTGGTCAGGGGGAAAGGGGTTTGGGGGAGGGGGGAGGTAGAGGAAAGAAAGGGGAGCAGCTTAGACAAGAACCTAGTGTAAAGGAACCATGGACATGGACAACAGGTGGGATTGACTTTGGGGGCAATGGGTGGGTGGGGAGGGAGACAGAGGGGAGCAAAAAGGGGATGAATGTAATACAACAACAATAAAATTTAAAAAAAAAAAAAAGAAAAGAATGTATTTGGAGGAATAATGACTGAAAACTTCCCTAACCTGGTGAAGGAAAATGCCACACAAATATAGAAAGCACAAAGAGTCCCCAACAAGATGGAAACCAAAAAGGCCCACACTAAGACACATCATAATTAAAATGGCAAAGAATAAATACAAGGAGAGAGTTTTAAAACCACAAGAGAAAAGCAGTTAGGGAGCTCCCATAGGACTGCCATAATTTCTCAACAGAAATATTTTAGGCCAGAAATGATGGGGAGTGAGGAGTCCCAACCCCAAGCTAGAACCCCTATCTCAGAGTTCCAGTGCCAGGAAGATAAGTCCCCATAAATTCTGACTGCAAATAGCATTGAGTCAGTGAAAGAAACCTCTGGAGTCCTAAGCAGTTCCTCTTAAAATACCCACACACAGACTACTCAGACACACTCCCTCTGAGTTCCAGCACCAGGGGAGCAGCTTGAAAGACACCAGGGGCACATAGGGAGAAACTGAAGTATCTGGCATAAAGAGAGCAGGGGGACAGCTTTCTCCCAGACAAAAAGGTGGGCAGGGGCTACTGTCCTTTTTCTGTACATTTCCTCACAGAGCCACAGAACTGACTGGTGAATGCCATATCTGAGACTCCATGAACCTGGTTAGCACTGTTTGCCCTACCCTGGGGATACTCTGAGACTCCATCCCACCCAATTTATAGTTGTTAACAGTAGTTTTTCCACATGAATGGCTGGTCTTGGCTCATCCTTCACAACTTCCTAGATCCTTTCAAACAAGCAACAGCAGGCTTCAGTGAGCCCTCAGCTCCAATACCTCTTACTCAGTAGCCCCAGGCATAGCAGTAGCAGCAGTCAACCTAGATTCACAGTTTGGCTTTTCCTGGGACTATACAGGCCAAGTACAAGTAGCAGCCAACTCAGGTTGCTGTATAACTCAGGCAGGGAGGCCCTGGGAGAAACACAGGTAGGGGGTGACCTTGGCCTTCACCACACAGGAAACCCCAGGACTAGTGCACCCAGTGAACAACTACACACCACATTGGAGCACCGCCATCCTGTCCCTGAATAGCTGATCCTCTATAGAGGACAGAGGTCATGGCCAATCCTTGCAGCTTCTGGCCTGGGTAAATCCTTGCCATTGACCTGCCACAGCACCCAAGGCTCAACTACAAGATGAGGGTGTACTCAGCCCACATAAAGGGTGCACCTTGAGTACCCAGCTTGGGCAATAGAGAAGGTTGTGCCACTGGTACCTACGGTATACCTACTACATTAGACCAAGGTACCAAGACAGAGAGTCATAACACCTGTACCTAATGCATAGAAACAAACACAGGGAGGCTACCAAAATGAGACAAATAATCATGGCCCAAATGAAAGAATAGATCAAAATTACAAGAAGAAACAAAAACAAAATGGAGATAAGCATAATAAGATCCAGTCAGAAACACAGGACACACTAATTATAATAAAGGATAATGTATAAGAAAACAACAGTACAGTGATGAAGCCAAGAATCATATCAATGATTTGGAACATAAGGAAGCAAGAAAACAAGCAATCAGAACAAAAAAAGAAAGAAAGAAAAAAGAATTTTAAAAAATGAGGATAGTGTAAGCAGTCTCTGGGACAACTTCAAGCATTTCAACATTCACATCAAGGAGGAAAGAGAGCAAGAAATTGGAAATCTATCTGAAAAAATAATGAAAGAAAACTTCCCTAATTTTGTGAAGAAAATAGACATGCAAGTTCAGAAAGCACAGAGAGTCTTAAACAAGATGGATGCAAAGAGGTCCACCACTCCAAGACACACATTATAATTAAAATCTCAAAGGTTAAAACAAAGAGAGAATCTTAAAAGCAATAAGAGAAAAGTAGTTAGTTACTTATCAAGGAGTTTCCATAAGACTGTCAGCTGATTTTTTGAAAGAAACTTTGCAGGCTAGAAGGGATTAGTAATAAATATTCAAAGTCATGAAAAGCAGGAACCTATAGCGAAGATTGCTCTACCCAGCATAGATATTATTTAGAACCAAAGGGCAGATAAAGAACTTCCCAGACAAGCGAAAACTAAGGGAGTTCATCATCACCCAACCACTATTATATGAAATCCTAAAGGGACTTATTTAAGAAAAAGATAAAACTATGAACAATAAAATGATAAGAAATACATATGTATCAACAATTGAATCTAAAAACCAAATTAAGCAAATAAGAACTGAGTCATTGCTATGGAGAGCATTTTGATGGTTGCCAGATGGGACATGAGTATAGGAGAATAAGTGAAGAGGTTAAGGGATTAAGAAATATAAATAGATAATTACAGACTAGCCATGGGGATGTAAAGTACAGTATAAGAAACATAGTAGCCAAGGAACTTCTTATATGCATGACCCATGGACATGACCAATGGGCGGTAATTGCCTGAGGAATTGGGGGGTACTGGGTGGTGGGAGCAAAGGAGAAAAATTAAGAATACTGTAACAACATAATCTATAACGTATGTTTATTTTATTTATTAGTTTTAGAGAGGGGGGAAGGGAAAGAGGCAGAGATGGAGAGAGACATCAATGCATGGTTGCTACAGACCTGGCTGGAGACCTGGCTTGCAGCCTGGTTATGTGCTCTGGCTGGGAACCCAACCAGTGACCTTTGAGTGCACAGATTGGTGCCTTAGCCACTGTGCCACCAGCCAGGGCCTATAAAATATACTTCTGAAAAACCATAATGAGATATCATTTTACACCTGTCAGTACGGTTATCCTCAGGAAATCAACAAATACCAAGTGCTGGCAAGGATGTGGACAAAGGGGAATGCTTTTGCACTATTGGTGGGAATGCTGATTGGTACAGCTACTTTGGGAAACAGTATGAAGATACCTCAAAAAATTAAAAATGGATCTGCCTTGTAACCAATAATTCCACTTCTGGGAGTTTATCCAAAGTAACCCGAAACACTAATCAGAAAAAATATATAAGCACCTCTACATTTATTGTAGCACTATTTACAATAGCTAATATTTGGAAGCAGCCCAAGCATCCAGTAGATGAGTGGATAAAACAATTATGAGACATTTAGACAATGGAATATTCCTCAAGCATAAAAAGGAATATTTTACCCTATGTGACAGCATGGATATACCTGGAGAACATTATGCTATGTAAAATAGGCCAGTCAGAGAAAGACAAATATGATTTCACTCATCTCTGTAATCGAATGAATAGTGAACTGTAAAGCAAAATAAAGGCAGACTCATAGATAGAGAGCAGGCTGCAGCTCTGGGTGGTGTTCTGGAGGGTGGAGGGGTTGCCAGATAGAAAAGGATCTCATGCACATGGACAACAGTGTGGTGGTTGTAGGGGATGGTTGATGGGTGGAGGTGAGGGATGGTATAAGGGGGAAAAATAGTAATAAAAATACAATAAAAATAAGTAAATTTTTAACAAATATAGTTGAATATAACATTTTGTAAGTTTAAAATATACAGTGTGATAATTTGATACATATATAATCATTGCAAAATAATTATCACAATTAAGGTTAGTTATCACTTCCATTACCTCACATAATTACCACTTTTTATTTTTGTGCTGAGAACACTTAAGATCTATTTACTTTCTTAGGAACTTTCAAGTATATAATACAATATTGTTAACTATGGTCACATGCTATACATTAGATCCCCACAACTTCTTCATCTTATAACTAAGAGTATGTATCTTTAGACTAACATCTCCCCATTTAACTCATACCCCTGGCAACTATCATTCTACTCTCTGTTTTTATGAGTTCAGCTTTTTTAGATTCCACATTTATGTGACATCATACAGTGTTTGTCTTTCTCTGATTTATTTCACACAGTATATTGCCCTCAAGCTTCACCCATGTTGTTGTAAATGGCAGAATTTCCTTCTTCCTCATGGATGAATAATATTCCACTGTGTACGTATACCACATTTTCTTTTCTTTAACCATGTTTTCTTCTACCAGTCATCCATTAATGGACATTTAAGTTGTTTCCTTGTTTTGGTAATTGTGAATAATGCTTCATTGAACATGGGACTAAAGATGTCACTTTGTAATCCCGCTTTCATTTCCTTTGGATAGATACCCAGACATGAGTTTATTGGATGAAAAGGTAGTTCTAGTTTAAATTTTTGAAGGGACCTCCTTTTTGTTTTTCTTAGTTGCTCCATTAATTTATAATCCCTTCAATGGTTCCCAAGGACTTTATTTTCTACACATTCTTGCCAACAATTGTTATCTCTTGTCTTTTTTAGGATACCCATTCTAACAGGTATGGTTTTGATTTGCATTTCCCTGAGGAGCCTGCTAACCAATTATATGTCCTCTTTGGAAAAATGTGTATTCAGATCCTCTGCCCATTGTTAAAGCAGATAGTATTTTGGTTTTTTGTTTGTTTGTTTGCTTTTGCTATTGAGCTGTATGAGTTCTTTATATATTTTGAACATTAACCTCTTATCAGATATATGATTTTCAAATATTTTTTTTTCCAATTTGGTAGGTTGTCTTTTTGTTTTGCTGATTGTTTCCTTTATTGTGCATATTTATAGCTTGATATAATCCTATTTATTATTTTGTTTTGTTGCCTTTCCTTTTAGTGCCAAATAAAAAGAAAATAATTGCCAAAACCAATGTCAAGGACCTCTCTCCCTGTGTTCTTTTAGTAGTTTTATGATTTCAGATCATATGTTTAAGTCTTTGGTCCATTTTTAGCTAATTTTTGTGAGTCATGTAAAATGGGAGTCCAGCTTTGTTCTTCTGCATGTGATTATTTCGTTTTTCCAGCACCGTTTACTGAAGACTATCCTTTCCCCATTGAGTATTCTTCCCCTCCCTTATCAAATATTAGTTCATCATATATACATACATACATATATATACATACATATATATATATATATATATATATATATATATATATATATATATATATGGGTTATTGCCTAGATAATCTATTATTGTTAAATTGGAGCATTTAGGTTTCCTACTATTATTGTATTATTGTAAATTTCTATCAGATGTGTTAGTATTTGCTTAATACTTTTAGGCATTCCAAAGTTGTTATATTCTCTTAATGAATTAACTCCTTTATCAGTATGCAATGACCTTATTTGTCTCTGGTTATAGCTTTTGAGTTAAGGTTTAATTCCTCTGATATTTCTGCTATTTCTGCTCTCTTTTTGGTTTTTACTTGCATGAAATATCTTTTCCCATACCTTCATTTTGAGCACATGTGTGTCTTGAAAGCTGAAGTCTCTCTCTCTCTTTTTTTTAAATTTTATTGTTGTTGTGTTACACCCATCCCCTTTTTACTCCTCTCTGTCCCCTTCCCTACCCACCTACTGCCCCCCAAAGTCAATCCCATTTGTTGTCCATGTCCATGGTTGTTCCATAGTAGTTCCTTGACTAAACTGCACCCCTTCTTTGCCTCCTCCTCCCTCTCCCTCCCCCCACCCTTCCTCTCTGCGCACTGAAGGTCTATTCATTGTATTCATGTATCTGGTTCTATTTTGCTTCATTATTTGTTTTGTTCATTATTATCCTGAAATGGGTGAGATCATCTGGTATTTGTCTTTCACTGACTGGCTTATTTCACTAAACATAATACTCTCCAGTTCCATCCATGTTGTTGCAAAGGGTAAGAGTTCCTTCTTTCTTTCTGCTGTGTAGTATTCCATTGTGTAAATTTATCGAAGATTTTTAATCCAATCATCCACTGATGGGCACTTAGGCTGTTCCCAGCACTTGGCTATTATTGTAAATAGTGCTGCTATGAGCATAGGGGTACATAGGTTCTTCTGAATTGGTGTTTCAGGGTTCTTTGGGTATAGCCCTAGTAGTGGAATTGCTGGATCAAAAGGCAGTTTCATTTTTAGTCTTTTAAGAAAACTCCAATGCACCAGCCTGCATTCCCACCAGCAGTGTACCAAGGTTCCCTTTTCCCTACACCCTCATCAGCACTTGTTGTTTGTTGATTTGTTGATGATTCCCATTCTGACAGGTGTGAGGTAGTATCTTATTGTGGTTTTAATTTGCATCTCTCTGATGGCTAGTGATGTTGAGCATTCTTTCATATGCCTTTGGGCCCTTTGTATGTCATCCTCAGTGAGTTGTCTGTTCAAGTCCTTTGCCCATTTTTTACTTGGGCTGTCTGTCTCCCTTTATATATTTTGGATATCAAACCCTTGGCTGAGATATTATTGGCAAATATGTTTTCCCATACAGTTGGTTCCTTTTGAATTTTGCTGGACAGAAACTTTTCAGTTTGACATAGTCCCATTTGTATATTTGTTCTTTTATTTCATTTGCCCTAGGAGAAGTATCAGTAAACATATTTCTATGCAGGGTATCTAAAATTTTACTGCCTATATTTTTCTCCAGGACCCTTATGGTGGTACTGCTTATATTTAAGTCCTTTATCCATCTTGAGTTTATTCTGGTGTATGGTGTAAGTTGGTGGCCTAGTTTTATTTATTTTTTTTGTATGTTGCTGTCCAGTTCTCTCAATACCACTTGTTGAAGAAACTGTTTTTACTCCATTTTGTGTTCCTTCCCCCTTTGTTGAATCTTAATTGACCATAGAGTCCTGGGTTTATTTCTGGGCTCTCTATTCTGTTCCATTGATCTATATGTCTATTCTTATGCCAGTAACAGACAGTTTTGATGACAATTGCCTCTTAGTATAGTTTGATGCCCAGTATTGTGATTCCTCCTACCTTGTTCTTTTTATTCAAGATTGCTGTGGCTATTCGTGGTCATTTTTGGCTCCATATAAATTTGTGAAGTTTTTTTTTTCTGTCTCTGTGAAGTATATAATTGGTATTTTCATTAGGATTGCATTGAATCTACAGATTGCTTTTGATAGTATGGACCTTTTAATGATGTTAATTCTTCCCATCCATGAACATGGTATATGCTTCCATTTATTTGTATCTTCCTTAATTTCTTTCTTCAATGTTCTATAGTTTTCTGAGTACAAGTCTCTTCCTCCTTGGTTAAGTTTATTCCTAAGTACTTTATTTTTCTTGTTGCTATGGAAATGGGATTTGTTTTCTAGCTTCTGTCTCTGATGATTCATTATTGGTATACAAAAATGCTTTTGATTTCTGAATATTGGGTTTATATCCAACTATTTTGCTAAATTTGCTTATTAGGTCAAGTAAATTTTTGGTAAATTATATCATGTTTTGTATATATGCTATCATATCACCTGCAAATAATGACAGTTTGACTTCCTCCTTTCTCATTTGGATACCTTTGATTCCTTTTTCTTCTCTGATAGCTATGGCAAGAACTTCCAAAATGATGTTGAACAGAAGGGGATAAAGTGGACAACCTTGTCTCATTCCTGATCTTAGGGGGAAAGCTTTTAGTTTTTGCCCATTAAATATGATGTTGGCTTCAGGTTTCTCATATATGGCCTTTATGATGTTGAGGTATGCTTCCTCTATTCCCAGTTTGCTGAGGGTTTTTATCAAAATGGTTGCTGTACTTTATCAAATGCTTTTTCAGCATCTATTGATATGATCATATGGTTTTTGTCTTTCATTTTGTTGATGTATTACATTTATTGATTTGTGAATGTTGTACTATCCTTGCATCCCTGGGATAAAACCCATTTGATCATGGTGTATGATCTTTTTAATGTATTGCTGGATCTGGTTGGTAAATATTTTGTTGAGAATCTTAGCATCTATGTTCATCAGTGATATCAGCCTATAGTTTTCCTTCTTAGTTGTGTCTTGACCTGGTTTTGGGATTAGAATAATATTGGCCTCATAGAAAGAGTTTGGGAGTCTTCCCTCTTTTTGGATTTTTTGGAATAGGTTGAGAAAAATAGGAGTGAGTTCTTCTTTAAATATTTGGTAGAATTCTCCTGTATAGCCATCAGGGGCTCTCGTGCTTTGGGAGATTTTTGATGACTCCTTCAATTGTTATTGGTCTTTTCAGGATTTCTGCTTCTTCTGGATTCAGTTTTGGTAGATTATACATTTCCAAAAATGTGTCCATTTCACCCAGATTGTTGTATTTCTTGTCATATAGTTGTTTGTAGTAATTTCTAACAATCCTTTGTATTTCTGAAGTATCAGTTGTGATTTCTCTTCTGTCCTTTCTGATTCTGTTTATTTGGTCCTTCTCTCTTTTTTTCTTGATGAGTCTGGTTAAAGGCTTGTCAATTGTGTTTATTTTTTCAAAGAACCAGCTCTTGGACTTATTGATTCTTCGAGTTGTTCTTTGAGTCTCTAAGTTATTCAATTCTGCTCTGATCTTGATGATTTCCATCCTTCTACTTGCTCTGGGCTTTGTTTGTTGTTGCTCCTCTTGTTCTTGCAGCTTTATGGTTAGGTTGTTTGTATAAGCTTCTTGTGACCTTTTTAGGAAGGCCTGTATTGCAATGAATTTCCCTCTGAGGACTGCATTTACTCTGTCCCATAGGTTTTGGGCTATTGTGTATTCATCGTCATTTGTTTCCAGAAACTTTTTTATTTCATCTTTGATCTCATTGTTAAACCATTCCTTACTTAAAAGTGTGTTATTCAGTCTCCATGAGTTAGAGTGTTTTTGGTTTTTTCCCTTGAGGTTGGCTTCTAGTTTCAAGTCATTGTGATCTGAGAAGATGCTTGGTATGATTTCAATTTTCCTGTATTTGTGGAGGCTTGTCTTGTCACATACCATGTGGTCTATCTTTGAGAATGTTCCATGTGCATTTAAAAAGAATGTGTATGTTCCTTCTTTGGGGTGAAAGGTTCTGTATATATCAGTTAGATCCATTTCCTCTAGAGTGTTGTTCAATGCCACAATATCCTTGGTGATTTTTTGTTTGGAAGATCTATCCATTGTTGATAATGGGGTATTAAAATCCCCTACTATTAGTGTGTTGCTGTTTATATCCTTCTTGAAGTCCTCCAAGATTTTTCTTATATATTTGGGTGCTCCTACATTGTATGTAAATATGTTTACCAGAGTTATATCTTCTTGCTGAATTGTTCCCTTAAGTATTATGAAATGTTCTTCTTTGTCTCTTTTTATAGCCTTCATTGTAAAATCTATTTTGTCTGAAATAAGTATTCCTACTCCAGCCATTTTTTCATGTCCATTTGCTTGATATATATTTTTCCATCCTTTGACTTTCAATCTTTGTTGATCTTTCATTCTGAGGTGGGTCTCTTGGAGACAGCATATATGTGTGTCATGTTTTCTTATCCATTCAGCTACCCTATGTCTTTTGATTGGTGCAATTAATCCATTTACATTTAAGGTTATTATTGATTGATACTTATTTATTGCCCTTTTCCCACTTTGTATCTGTGTTCCTCTCTGTCTCTTCTTCTTATTCTATTATTATTATTATTTTTTAAAGCAGACCCTTTAGCATTCCTTGCAGTGCTAGTTTGGTAGAGATGTATTCTTTTGTCTGAGAAGCTCCTTATTTCTCCTTCCATTTTGAATGAGAGTCTTGCTGGGTAGAATAATCTTGGTTGCAGGCTTTGTTTCCCATTACTTGGAATATGTTTTGCCATTCCCTTCTGGCTTATATTATTTTTGTTGAATAACCATTTGGTAACCTTATTGGAGCCTCCTTATATATTACTTGCTGTTTCTTTCTTGGTGCTTTTAGGATTCTCTTTATCTTTGAAATTTGCCATTTTAATTATAATGTGTCTTGGAGTGGGTCTGTTTGGATTCATCCGCATTGGGACCCTCTGTGCTTCCTGAACTTGAGTAATGTTTTCATTCATTATGTTAGGAAAGTTTTCTATTATTAATTTTTTGAACAGGTTTTCCATTCCTTATTTCTCTTATCCTTCTGGTATCCTTATGATATGGATATTATTGCATTTCATGTAGTCATCCAGCTCGCTGATCCAGTTTTCTGCTTGCTCTAGCCTGCTGTTGATTCCTTCTACTGTAATTCTTCAATTTAGAAATTGTATTCTTCATTTCCTACTGGCTCTTACTGATAGTTTCTATGTCCTTTTTAATGCTGGTGTAGTTCTCAGTCATTTCCTTGTAGCTTCTCTGGAGTTGTTTGTAGTTCCCCTGGAGTTGTTTGTAGTTTTCTTTGAGCTTGCTGAGCTCATTGAGCTTCTCTATCATCATTATTTTGAATTCTATAACTGATAATTGGCTTGCCTCTGTTTCATTTAGTGATTTTTCTGGGGATTCCTCCTTTCATTTTGGGGATGGACTGTTCCTTTCTCTCCCCATTTATAGGTTTTATTGTAATCCAATCAGACTGTGATCAGCTGCCAGACTAACGAACTGCTAGGCTGGAAGGATTGATTTAGTTGTAATCATATTGGTCTATGATCCACCACCAGGCTCAGATGCTGCTTGGGGTGACCAACTGATTCAGTTGAAAATCAATAATTCAGCTACCAAACTCAGGCCCTACTGGGCTAGACAGAGAGGTTCAACTGTAATCCAATGGATCAGCCACCAGCTCAGGCACAGCCTGGTGGGACAGATTCAGATGTAAATCAATGAATATGTGATCAGTTGCCAGGCTCAGATGCTACCGGGCCAGACAGCAAGGTACAATTGTAATCCAATGAATCTGTGATCAGCTGTCTAGCCCAGAGGCCAGTGGGTGGGACAAACCAACTCAATTGTGAACCAATGAATCCACCATCAGCCACCAGGCTCACTTGCCACTGTGTGGGGCTGAATGTCTGACCCAGCTGTAAGTCAGAGAGTTTGTAATCAGCTGCCAGGCCCAGGCTCTGCTGAGCAAGAAGGACTGACCTAGTTGTAAAGCAATGAATCTAGGATCAGCCACCAGGCTTACATGCCAATGAGCGGGGCTGACTGACTAACCCGGCTCCAAGCCAGAGAGTCTGCGATCAGCTGCTAGGCCCAGGTGCTGCTGGGTGAGAAACACCTCTTCAGGTGCCAACTATTGTGTCTATGCTCAGACAGGACAGGGCAGAAGATATTTATTTAGATGTAAATCAAAGAATCGTGATCTGGTGCCAGGCTCAGGCGCCGCTGGGCAGGCAGATTGCTCCCAGTGGGCGGGGCCATGAGGACCCTCATAGGGAAGCTGCTGGGCACAGCACAGTTGCCCGAGATGTGGGCAATAAGTCAGCACTGGGATCCCAACTGCCATTTCCTAACTTCTCTCCTCCAAGCCACCACCACAAACTCTCCTCACGTGTCTCCAGTCCTCTCTGCCCTCCCTCTGCTGGATCCCAGGGTAGGTGGGTGCCAATGTATTGTCGCTGTGGTCACCCTAGTAGTTCTCTGTCTCCAGTGTTCTCTCAGGCCAGCAAACTCCACAGCTTTCTGCCCTTCTCAGCTGGATGCTACTCTGCTCTCTGACGTGTTACTGTACCTAGGACACCTAGCTGGGGGACCAGAACCCGCCCTTCTCAGGTGGAGCCCCAGCTCTGTCCCTTCGGCTGCTGCCTCTGGTGGGGGCCCAGCCAGCCCTCTTGCGTTTCCACCATTCCTACCAGTCACGTTGTGATGCAGCAGCCTTTTCTGTTTTGGCTGTGGTTATAGGACTTTTTTCCAGCTGGTGTTCTGTTGGTAATTCCAGCTGACTTTTTCTCCAGAAAAGTAATTCCAGATGTGACCTGGGAGGAGATTGATGCAGTTACATTTACTCCTCCGCCATCTTGCCAGAACTCTGAAGTAAATCTCTTGTAGGTAGCATATAGCTGGGTCTTATTTTTTTTTTTTTTTAATATTTATTCAACTACACTTTGCCTTTTGTTTTTAGAACTTAATCCTTTTACATTTAGAGTAATTATTTATAAGTGAAAACTTACTAATGTTTTCTTTTTAATTATTTTCTGGCTGTTTTCTAGTTCCTGTGTTACTTTACACTCACCTTTAGCAATCAGTTGTACATTTTCATGTCAATAGTTAGTATCCTTTCATTTCAGATTGAAGAACTTTCTTCAGTCTTGTAAGATAAGTTTCTTAGCTGTTGTTTGTCTAGGAATATTTTTATCTTCCCTTCATTTCTGAAAGACAACTTTGCCAGGTAAAAAGTTCTTAGTTGGCAGATTTTTTGTTTTTTGTTTTCCTTTCAGCATTTTGAATATATTATTTACTATCTCCTTGACTGTAAGGTTTTTTTCTGTGAAATTCACTGATGCCTTCTAGGGGTTTTCTTTAATGATAAGTTTCTTTTCTCTGTTGCTTTTAAGATTCTGTCTTGATTTCAAACAACTTTATTATAATGTATCTTATAGAAAATCCTTTTAGTTGAGTTATCTGTAGACCTATGAGCTGCATGAACTTGGATGGTCAAATCTCTCCCAAGATTTGGAAGTTCTTTGACATTTAATCTTTAAATACTTTCTTTCCTCTTTTGCCTCTCTTCTCATTTTTGGAACAAAAATATTTCACAGATTGCTTCTTTTGATGCTATCCTACAGTTCACATAGGCTTTATTTATTATTTTTCATTCTTTCTTTGTTCTTTGCTGACTGGATTATTTCAAAGATCCCTATCGTCTACTTCAGAAATTCTTCTGCCTAATCCATTCTGTTATTGATACTCTATTGGATATTTTTTTTTCATTTCATACATTGTATTTTTTAGCTCCAGAATTTCTATTTTGTTCTATTTTATGACTTCTAGCTCTGTTTTAAACTTCTCATTTTTTATATTATACTGTATTTTATACAGTATATTATTATTTAGAAGTATTATTTAGAAGTATTTTATACTTCTTATTGTATATTATTTTCTGATTGCATTTGTCTTTTTGTGTTTTATTATATCTTATTGAGGTTCCTTAAAACAGGTCTTCTGCATTTTTTGAGGACTTAATGCTGTTATTTCTCAAGGTTTTCTTTTTTTAATTTAATTTTATTATTGTTGTATTACATCCATCCCCTTTTTCCTCCTCTGTCCCATTCCCCACCCACCCACTCCCACACAAAGTCAATCCCACTTATTGTCCATGTCCATGGTTCTTTTATTCTGTAATTTTTATTAGGTAAATTACAGATCTCCATATGTTTAGGGTTAGTTATTGGAAGATTATTGTTGTCCTTTGATGATGGTGTCATGCCTCTTGATATTTCATGCACCTTAAAGTCTCTCACATTGATTGCTGTCTTTGCATTTGAGTTAGCATCTCTCCTATGGTCTTTACTGGCTAAGTTTGGAAGAAAATAACTTTCATCAGTCAGCTCTGCTATGGATTCTGAGGTAATCTCAGACCTCTTGTGAATATGCTTACTCCACACTTCTTGTTCCCTCTAATGGCAGAAGTCTTAAGCTTATATATCTTCTCTTGGTTCTGCAATGTATCAGGCCATGTACTGAAAGTTTCCCCAAGGGTGGTGTTAAATGCTTGCTTGTGGTATCTCCCATGCCTGCAGATTCAGTATGGCTTTCTGCATGTGCTTACTAGCTATCTGCTAGAGCTCATGCTTGTCATTGGGAGTTGGCAACAGATTAGGTATGTATGTAGGTAAGGTACCCAGAGTGCTGGAAGTGCCCATGCACCAGCTGGGTGATCTGCAGGCTAAGCTTTACAGTAAGCTAACAGGTGGGCCTTCCAATGGTGTCCATAACATGGTTAGTAGGATCTACACCCCTTGATATATTCCATTCCAACCCTTGGCTGTTGTCCTTCCAGTTGCCCCCTGTCCCCAGTCATGAAGTTTACAACTCAGTACTCTGGATGGAGTGAGAGAGCACTGAGCTTCTTTAGCATCATCCTGCACAGCTAGGGAAGCCAGGTACTCATTCACATGCTTTCACTTTCCCCTGTTGGAAAAAACATGGGCCAAGAAAGGCTCTCTTGGTCCTAAGCTATGCCACCCTGGAGTAGGGAGAGAGTGGTTGACAGGGATAAGGTCAAACTGTTCCTCTTACTTTCTCTAATGCATCCAATTTCAGAGTGTTTTTTTTTTTTTTTTTCCCTCCAATGGTGTTCTGAAACATCTCCACTGGACTTCCACAAAGACTCCCTTGCCCATGGGCAATTTTCTAAATCAGTGTTCTCCTGGGATTTTTGGACAGTGGCTGAGAAGTATTCTAGCCAGTTCATGGGCCTCATCATGACCTGCAGGTAAGACCAAGGTCTGTATACCTATCATCTGATACATAGCATGACCAAGATCCTCCTGGGATTCTTGGGGTATGATGCTGGATCCCACACCTAAAAAGGCAATGTTGTCCATGGATGGATGCTAAATTGTTGTTTTTGAAGGGGAAGATATAATTGAGGGATGTATTATTAAGCTGTCCTGCTCCAGTTGGACTTTATATTAGTCAGGGTTCTCCTAAAAAGCAGAACCAATAGGATGGAGCAAGAGAGAGAAATTTAAGTATGGCAAGTTCAAAATCTAATGGGTGGACCAGCAAACTGGAGATTAAGGAAAGAGCCTAAATTGCAGTTCAGTCTGAAGGTCATCTGGGGCAGAATTCCTTCTTGCTCAGAAGAAGTCAATCTTTGAACTACTTTTTCAACTGATTAGATAAGGCCCACCCACATTATGAAGAACAATTTGCTTTACTCAAAGTACATGAGTTTAAATGTTGTACTCAGCTAAAAACACCCTCACAGAAACATTCAGAACAATGTTTTACCAAACATTTGGGTACTGTAGCCCAGATAAGTTGACACATAAAATTAACCATTACAGGCTTTGTACTGTACCTAAAGTGGTCAAGGGATCCTCACTTTTATTTCTACTTCCTGCCCCTGTTTGATTAGGGTTTTTTGTCTTTACCTCTAGATCACATGTTTTCTTAGAGATAGAGTTCATGATATACCCAGCTGGATCTAGCAACCAGCACAGGGCCAGGCTCATAGTTGGTGCTTGATAAATATTTGTGCCCCGACATAAAGATGTAGGAATGTGCTTAACAGTGTGGAAGTTGAACACCAGGTGTCCCACGACTAGCTGTGTGATAGTAGATAGCTTATTTCACCTCTCTGGCATAGAGCAGGCCCTCAATAAGCAATAACTCTCATTTAATAAAACTGAAACTAGACAGACAAGCCTGGAGGTAAAGTTGACTGGACACAGTGTGCATTCTGATGCACTGCTAGAAAAGGCTGGAGAATCCCCTGGTCCAGGTTTAGCATTAAGTATGATGCTGTTGAATAGGGCAATTAGGGTGCTGTTATGGGCATCTCTGCCTGCTAAGTGTTAAACACATTTTGTTTTAATCATCATAACAACTTGCAAGCCAAGAGAGAGATTGCTTAAACGTTTTTGGGCTATGAGACTCTGGACCCCTTTTCAGAATAAATTTTTCACATACATAATAAATAATAGTTATAAATGAAACCAATTAGCTTAGAATACAGTTTTCATAAACCTGAAACACATTTATGATCAATATATGACCTCAATATTAATATTAAAGATCAAGATCTAGCAGCAAGTCTAAACACTATAATTTTGAAGTAGAGATATCTGTAATAACTGTAACACGACATGAAAATATCTGTGATTTCTGCTGCTGATCCTGAAGTGTAATTTGTTGTCCACATTAATAGCTGCAGAGCATGCTAAATTTCAGTTAGAGATTAGTAAAACTACCAATGATCTTTTCCTAGCCAAGAATACAGGTATTCCATTGTATTCCATTCCCAATCCCCTTGGTAGTCTATTAAGGTAAGTGCTTTTATCTCAAATTGATAGGTGAGGAAACAGGAATTCAGAGCAGCTAAGTACCTTTTCAAAGATCATTTTGTTAAAGAGCCAGGGCTCAAACTCAGAAACATTGTTTGCCCCTGAAGTCGGTTCAATTTTACTTAGTATTGGTTTCACAATAGAATCATATACACTGTAATTTTCAGTGTTCTTGATATTTCTAGTACTCAGACTGCCACCCCAGTTATTACAATGTTACTGACTATATTCCCTATGCTGTACTTTACCTTCCCTTATTTTGTAACTACCAATCTGTACTTCTTAATCTCTTCATCTCTTTTGCCCTGTTCCTCAATCCTCTTCCCCCCCCCGGCAAAGCACCAGTTCACTCTCTCTGAGTCTGTTTCAATTTTGTTTGTTTATTTTGCTCTTTAGATTCCATATATAAGTGAGATCATAATAGCATCTGTCTTTCTCTGCTGGACTTACTTCACTCCCACAATACGCTCCAGGTCTATCCATGCTGTCAATGATTCTCAGTCTTTAATGAGCATGCCACTGTGGTTGGGACTTGTGGGTAGAGGCTTGATCTCACCAAATCCTCTTGCTGTCTCCTCCCCTTTTGCTTACCATCCTCCTTAAGCTGCCTGCTCTGCTCACAATTCCTCTCCAGGCTCCCCTCGAATTCCGCTTTAGCCTGGTTTCACTTGGATAAAAGTGCTGCTAGGGAAGAAGCCTCAGTATGATTCACTTCTCTCAGGGCCCCAGAAAATGCCGACAGCCCCTCCCATGCTATCACTCAAGCCTCTGTCCCCGCTGCTGCAAGCTGGGCCTCCACACACCCATGCAGCCAGGCCCAGCCTGTGCAAGGCCTGGATGCACAGCCCATGTCCTGTCCACGGGAAGCTCAGCTTTGGCTGGACATGGATTGGCAGAGGGGCCTGCTCTCATCTCAGAAAATCTGCTAGTATAGGGTTCTGCCTGAACATTAGCAGTTGTAAAAGTTACAAAAGTGATTCTAAGAAACAGCCAAAGGAAAGGATCATTGGCTTAGTGAAAGGAAATCATTTATGAGCACAGCTATGGACCAGGCACTATGTTCAATGTTTTACATACTTCATTTTATATCATCCTCACAGCAATCCTGTGAAGTGGGTGATGTGGTTCCCATTTTACATATAAGAAAACTGACAGCCCACAGAGGTTAAGTAACTTGTCCAAAAGCACACAGTAAGTATATGAGCCAGAATTTAAACCCACATCAATCTGTCTCCAATGCGTGAGTTCTTAGAATCTTGCAGTTTCCCAGTGGAGGGAACATAAAAGTAGTAACATTCATTCTTGCCCCCAGACCTGATGCTGTTCCCTTTAACTCAGTGTTTATCCCCTTTGCTGTAATCAACTGCATAAAAAAGGCCATAAATCTGGAAATTCAGACAGTAGCTAAAGGAGGCCTGGGGACTCACAAGGTCTTTTCCAGTTGCAGTCCCAGCTTCTTAAGTTTAATTGTTCCAAAAGTGACTCTAGTTCATATTGCTAAATACCTTCTCTGGTGTCCTAAATGCAACATGACAAATGACAGATGTACTGAAAGGTAGGGAAGTCCTTGGCCTGTTATCATGTTGGAATGAATGATCACCAAGAAGACAACAAAATTCCAGGCATCCACTTTAAGCCAGGAATGAAATTTTCAGGAATGCAGGCTGAGAATTTTAAGAGCAAGTTTTGTGTTCAGCTAGGAATGTTCCCTGGGAGGCAGGCAGCAGGATAAAGGGATGGAGGAAAGACTTTTGGACTTCAGGGTGAGACAACCTGAGAGCAGATCAAACTCTATCCCTTCCTAATTATGATTATGAGAAAGGTGCTTAAGCTTTTGATCCCACTCTTAATGGAAGCAATTGGGATAAAAATACCTAGCTACCTGAGTTGTTGCAAGGATTAAAAATAACGTATATAAAGAATGTTTGGGCCCTGGCTGGTAGCACAATGGATAAGGCGCCGGCCTGCGAACCCAAAGGTCGCAGGTTCGATTCCCCAGCCAGGGCACATAACCAGGTTGCAAACCAGGTCTCCAGTCAGGTCTGTCTGTGGCTGGAGGCAGGTGAAACACAACCATACATTGATGTCTTTCTCCCTCTCTGCCTCTCTCCCTTCCCCTCTCTCTACAAATAATGAAATAAAATCTTATAAAAAAAAAAAAAGAGTAAAAAAAATAGATTAAAAAAAAAAAGAATGTTTGGTACAAATATTGGGTACTCAATAATTGACAGCTGTTAATATTATACCTTGCTCTGCTATAAACCTGACCAAAAGCCTACTTTTTCCCCTCTAAATTCTCTGGGATCACTTTTTCAGCTATTAAATGATAAATAAGAGTAAATATTCTTATTTAGTCATAAGTATTGCTGATAAGTTATTTCTTTTAGTAAAGAGGTCCTAATTTCATTACAAAGTCAGTATAAAACACTAGAGTTTGATTTCCAATCTGGAGATCGGCATTTGTCAACAGCCATTTCCTGTGACAAATTCCTGTCTCTATATTAAAAGATGGATTGGAAGGGGCCCCAGAAAAAAAGAAAATGGCTAATATTAAGATGTTGAAATTATTGGTAATTTTTTACTTAAAAGAACTTATTGTTGTAATATTTGTATTGCCCTTGAAATAAAAAAGCAGCAGAGCCAAAGAGATAGGCAATAAAAACAAACATTTTTAAAAAACTACCATGTCCAGGCACTAAGCAGGTACATCCATATTTAGGAAATAATTAAACTTCCCAAATAACTCTTGAATGTCTATATTATAATACCACTTTATGAGTTAGAAAACCAAGAGAGGCTACAAAACATCCAGATGATCACTGTGCTGGTAGAGTATGGAGCAGCTTCACACTTGAGCCTGTGTGACTGGGAAATGTGCACTTCTACAGACAAGCTGGCCTTTGAATGGGAACTGCTAGTCCAAGTGGCTCAGAAAAGGCGGGGTCCTCCCCTGAGTTACAGAGCTCATTAGCTGCAGTGTTAGGGGACTAGAACCTACTCTAAAGGTCCTCAAAGTTACAGAAACTTCATTTGAGAAAAATTGCCATCTTTAAACATATTGTTACTAAGAAATAAAATTTCAAATAAATCTTTATTGGATAACATAGGTTAGACATGGAGTATTGTTAGAAAATATCTTGACAAGAACCTAGTATAAAGGAACCATGGACATGGACAACAGGTGGGATTGACTTTGGGGGGAATGGGTGGGTGGGTGGGGGGACAGAGGGGAGCAAAAAGGGGATGGATGTAATACAACAATAATAAAATTAAAAAAAAAAGAATAAATAAATAAATAAATAAATAAATGACAAAAAAAAAAAAAAAAAGAAAATATCTTGGTCATAACATAAAGATTATTGCCCCTCTCCCTCTGAAAGCACTTTAGATGGGTGGGTAGTTTCCTGAGAGTCAACTATATAAATATTAGTACTAGAAAGAGAAACACTAGGCACCATCCCCCCTGAAGGTGGATTAAGTTGGTAGCATATGCAGATGGTTCTGCTTAATGGAGTGGGTGGAGAACAAGACCGAAGAAGAGTGTGTCAAGTGGAAAACATCTTCATATAGAGCTAAACATATGCAGATCCCATTAGAGCAATGCCAGTCACTTGCAGGTGTTACCTGGCAGCTTTGCACCTGGCTCTGTGAAACATACTAATTGGCTTAAAGGTATAGTTGGACACCTAACTGGCTGGGTTGCAAAGTAAAAATTAAAATCTGGTCCTGGCTGGTAGTACTGTGGATAAGGTGCTAGCCTGTGAACCCAAAGGTTGCTGGTTCGATTCCTAGCCAGGGCACATAACCAGGTTGCAAGCCAGGTCTGTAGGTGGAGGCAGGTGAAAGGCAACCATACATTGATGCATCTCTCTCTCTCTGCTTCTCTCCCTTCCCCTCTCTCTGGAAATAATAAAATCTTTAAAAAATTTTTTTTGAATCCATTGGTGTGGTAAGTTGCAGCTTGGGTCCTGCACAATGGAGTATGATGTGCCCAATGTTGGCTGACTCATATACCCAGCCCCAGATAGAAAACAAAACTACGCAGAATTACCCAAGATAGATTTAAACAATGACAAGCTCTCCTAACTACCCACCTGAAAAATGCAGCAAAGATTCATGCTTGGAGCTGGAAATAAAAAATGCCAATGTCAAAATTTTTGCTATTAGGTCAAGGGTGAGGCACTTTCCTCATTGAGAAAAGAGAACGGTTCAACACTGAAGTGGCTACAAATGCAGACTGGTTCTCAGGTAAGAAATTGATGCTGCTCTTTCTCACAAAAATATTAGTAAGCCTTAAACAAACTCTTCTCTCCAAGGAGTCTGGAACATTTAGGGCATTATTTCCCCACTCCTTTCTCATTAGTCTCACTGTCGTACTCTGTGGGTGGTATTGCAGCAAGAAAGAGCAAGGGAAGGCAAACTGAGGCTGAGCTGTGGGCCCAGAAATTATCCATGGCCCAGCAAAAATCACCCCCACCACCCCAAGACTGACAGAGGTGTAATTGGTGCACAAGTGGATAAAGACGGTCAGAGAGGACAAAGGCAGGCAGGTTTATTAGGAGAAAAAAAACTTTCCCTGCCATTATGGATTTATAACTCTGAGACAGCAAAGACCAAAAGGTCTCAGGCTAAGCAGCCTTGAGAACAGAAATGGTTGCTGTAGGGGATGAGAAAGGGAATAAATCCTTAAGAGTCACAGGCCATGCATCTCCCTCACTGAGTCTAGAAAGTTTGAACCCTAGCTGTAATCAGAACACTAAAACTCTAAACCTCTTTGAGTTGCTCAATGTTTCCCCTAAAACCAGCTTACACGGTATTTCCACTGTTGCCAGTGAATGAGGCTCACAATGACTACATGGCCTCTGGCTAACCTCCACTGATTTGGTGTCCATAGCCTCAGATATTTCTAGTCAGTTAGACCAGTGACAAATTTGTCAGCCAGATTGTTCTTTCCCTAGAGTAACTGTCAGCCAGGCTTTGGGGGGAAACACCCTAGCCCCTTGATATTAAGAAATCTAAGGGGCCTTCAGACCTGCTGACACTGATCACTTGACTTGGAGCCCTAAGGAAAGAAATTAACTAGAGCATTACTGAGCCACACACCAGATCCTTTAGGCATTCTTGCTCTATTAAAAATCAATCCAAAAAGAAGAGATGGCAACAATCTTAAACCACCTATTTATCTTTGTATTGCTACACCGAAAATGTGGAAATAGCTGCTTTGCATATATTTTGAGCAAAAATTCAAATGAGTAATTTTATCAGTTGCAGACTTTCAGGTTTCCTTTCTGATTTTCTCCTTCATTAGATTTGTTAAAATTTAACATCCCACACACCATACACATTTTTGCAGTTTCATACCATGGTAATATGTACTCAATTCTGTCTGTAAGAAAATTGATGTTCCATATACAAATCCCATCAACAGTCAAAGATAACACATGCACTGCGTGATCCTGTATATTGTTCTTAATTCACCAGACTGCTGTGAAAAATATATTCCTTTTGACAAAATTCAAACTTGTATTTTATGATTGATAGATCCTTTATGTTATGCTAGCCCAACATTGTCAGTCCTGTTTCCTCTACTGATCTGAAAACAGATCACAGAAGGGGGCCTCATGACAAAATGAGACTCTCCCAGGCCAGAACAGGGATTACAACACGCCCTGTGCCCATTGTCTGTCTGTCTGATCGGCTGTGGCAGATCTTTAATCAGCTTAACAAAACCCCACAACCTTCGGATCAACTGCGTGGCAGATCTTTAAGATGGGACCATGTCCAGGGGCATGGTGGGGGCAGGGATTGGAGAAAAGCAGATGATGAAAGGGTGAGAGAGGAGAAACAGAGGGCACATCTATCCATCCTCTCCTCCTGTTACAAGCTTATTCTTCCCTTACATGAAGTATGGGATCTAGGCATTTGTACAGACATATTCAATAATACATTTTAGGGGTGACAGGCTGGTTGTGTCAGCATTTCTTTTATCAAGGCCAGTCAAAAGTGCTGCAAGCCAGAACTTGATATGAAGAAACCTAAGGCAAAAACTAAGCAAAATAAGGAACCAGGCACTTTCTTTGGTGTTTATAAAAGTCAATTTTAAAGTACTGTTCAGCCAGCTTTTAATTTTTCCATTGCTTTTCTTGGTATGAAGAGTGAAAACCCAAGTTTTAAAAATTTATTCTGAGAAAATCTGCATGTCTATAATTTAGGTTTCTGATAGTGGACTTTAGAAATGAACTAATCAACAGTGTGTCTTGAGGGATGACCAGGCAACCAAGTGAAGTATCTCTTCAAATAAGGGGAAAAAGTATGAGAGCTTGCAATGCAGATGAAGTTACATAAGATTAGCATCTTTTTAACAGTTGCACAATGGAAAAATTGAGTGTAAATTCAATTTTCCTTAGTCATGTTGAACTTCTAACTGTACTGGAGAAACTAGAAAGATAAAAAGTATTTTACAGTTTATCTTTTATAATTTTTAAGTAAAACAAATACAACAGTATTTATTTCCACATATTGGGTTAAAAAGTCTGTTCACAAGTGGCAAAAGCCCAAACAAGTAGACAGTATATGAGCATAAAATGGAATAAACTAGAATGCAAACTGAATCCCTAAGTACCTAGAAGCTGAGGAGGAAAGCATAAATGAGATCCGAGAGGGGTCCATTAAGAGAGTTGCATTTCTGTGTGTACATGCTGCTCTTTCTGCAACACTGAGCTAACTTGTACATACTCCAGGACAGTCTAAGAGGTGCATACTTGGCAGATATCCCACCAGAGGAGAGACATTATTAATTTCATTTTACTCCAGGGGCATGGAAACTGAAATGTCAACACTCCTAAAATCAAATCTTGATTATCCATGTTCATAAAAGGAAAGAGCAAAGGCACTGATAGTCCAAGGATGACTGAGTTGGCTTTGGAATGTACTTATTGTTGAATATAGGCTTATTTAATGTTCAAGGAACTCATAAGTTGACTATGAGCATTACAGTCATGAGGCTTAGAAACCACTAAGAGTTTTAATCTTTTTACTTGTTAGAACAGCTGAAAGCATAAAAATTATAATTTCAAACACTTTTTAGGTGTTGACTGAAGTTCCACGAGTTCTACTAGACACCCTGTAACTACAAAATAGAATTTTGGAATTTAGTATAAAAGCATGCATGGATATTCCAGTTCACAGTTGAGAATATTGAGCAATTTTCAAAAAAATTGACTGGGCACTACAATTTCCTTTTAAATACTGCAAGTTATCTCTTCTTGTTTGTTGTCTTACTTTTTAGCCTTTTTTCCATTGCCCCTCCTTTAAAAAAAATTCAGCCTTCTTAATCTCATCTTTGTTTCATTGCAATTTCTTCCTTTCTCTGCCGAGTTCCACTGCTTTGTCTCATGAGCTGTCTCCTGAACATATTCTAGATGTTCTCCTTGGAAGCTTTTACCCATGAATGTGTCAAATAAAATCTCATCAGTTTCCTCCATTCTCTCACCAAGTCAGAGAAACCCTTGTTGATAAACTTTGCAACGGAACTTGTATAATGTGCGGCTGGATGAACATAAACTTCTAGGGCAGAATTAAAGACATTAGGTACTCCTTGCTTATGCCAATGACAATGGATCCTTCCATAAACCTATTTCACAATCTATAACCAAACATTACAACCACCGAAGATTAAGTCAAGAGTACTGCAAGCCCCTTCATTCAACCTGATCCCTGGGTATCTAGAAGTTGCACAATATGATGGGGAAGATCATGTGCTTTGGTCAAGCCAAATTAGAGTTGGATCCTAGTCTCACCACTTACTAGCTATGTAATGTTATTTATAGAGTTCCTAAACAATTCTGAGCCTTTGTTTCTTCACCTGTAAAATGGGGATAACAGTACCAATCTCTTCAGATGCTATGAAAGAGAGACAATGTAGATAGGAAGCTTGGCACAAGCTATTTAACAAGTATTAGCTATTATTAAAATATTTTGAATTTATGAAAATGAGCAGATTCTGATTTCTTGGTCTTAAGCAGTATAACCTACATGCCAGCATTGAAGCAGTATGTCAACATGATTTTTCTCTTGTCAAAATCAAGTTAAGTTTCCCACTGTTGATTTAATCTTCCAAGGGCATTTTCTTCCCTAAGTTGAGGTACGAGTTTAAAATTTTGGGCTAATATCTAGCCTGAGTAATCATATCCAGTCAATGTGAAATTAAACTCACTCTTAATGTTGGAAATTGCATATCTATAGCTATGTAACAGTCTGTTCAGACTTCAAATGTTGACCAGTGCTGCTAGGCATGGCTGAGCAGAGCAGAGGGGAAAGGATGATTTATGGCAAGAAGAGAAATGAACAGTACTTAATGAACTTGCATTTCAATTGAGCAAGATTTTTAATAATTTTTGCAAAAAAGCTTTTCATAAATTCTTTTGCTCAGCAACAACAGAAAAGGAAAAAGAGCACTCAGCTGGGAACAATAGCTACTTAGCTCATAAAAATCATTAGAAGGAACATTTCCTTTGTCTACCATGCCTAGCAATTTCACTGGTAGGCAATAATCCAGATCACTTAAGATTCCACCTAAAAAAAGAAAAAAATTAGTCCGGAAACCCTTTTCAATTTTTCTAGCTAATAAATTATTCTAACAAAAATTCTAATTTCCTAATATGCATAACTCCACCATAAATAAAATTTTAGCTCCTAATTCATGGAGTATTTTTTGACAAGTACATGATACTGTTCTCGTGTTAACAGGATATGCTCTTTGGGCTGCCTTTCCATTAGGGAGATACAATGCTGACACATTTATTCACTGCCATCAAATTCCCCCTAGTGGCAAGAGACCTTATTCCAGGTGACTGCTGAGCAAGGTGCAGAGTGCCTTTGGACAGCATCTTCCCACTGTGCGAAATGAGCTGGCCTACTTGGATATTTCACTTCTCACTGCAGCCTTTATAGCTCATGCTAAGTGGGTTGAGTCAGAGAAACTTCACATTTTTGACATTAAAGGTTTGGCTAATTCATCTTTTCCCACAAATATCATTAAATTATCTCAAGCTAATTGCCAAATGTGTTGAAGATATGTTATTAAAACCCCTTTTCTTTGTTTGAGGTTTCCCATGACAACCAAAGTATTTCTGTACTTGGGTTAAATATGTTATTTCTAATGACCCTGCTGGGTAATCATAAGCATGCATTTTTTAATTCATAAGTATGAAGAAAAAAAAGTTCTTTATGCTTAAGAATCTTTTTATCTCTTTAGTTTCAGCATACTATACATTTTAAGAATGAATGTTTTATATCTTTATTGTATGTAGGAACTGTACAATATTTGCTGAATGACAATGCATTTCAAACTGAATAAAGGAAATGGTTTGAAAACTAAATAAAATGTCTTCCACAATTGGTGCACTTTTTTCCTTAGTAACTTCTCTCCATTTTTGCCTTCATGCTGGAGTTGGCACCATCAATTACAGTCTAACTGGCATTCTTAGCTCCCCTTTCATTAACTGTCCATTTGACTTACACTTTCTCTTGAATCTGAGAAGTAACTGTTTTGTTTTAAAAAGATCTTTCCTGCTCCCTCAGGCTGCACCTAAGATATAAGAATAAACAGAAGCTGTAGTATCAACAAAGAACTTAGGAAAAATATGCAATGATGGCAAATATATAAAAGCAATCTTTTATTAAAGAAAGGTAACCATTCAAATAAACTGTTATAGATAATGAGTGAATTAACATGTACCTAAAATAGCAGTCCTATCATCTGAAACTGCTTTAGCTAGCTGTACTTAAATTCTATATTTCTGACAATTTTTTTTTAAACAATACCTTAAGTGATTTGTTAGGTGGGCATGACCCAAATCCTGCCTGGCTACATAGTAAAGATGATCACTAATTATTTATTTCACAATCCCTACATCCTATCCCTTTGAAATCTAGGCAGGCTCCATGACTATGAGAACAACCAAGAGTGTTCAGATCCAGACTGAATTTGCAGCTTCTACTTCCTGTCTCTTTGGACCACTTTCTCTATAACCCAGCTACCATCATGTGATAGACAATGCTCTAACAGCCTCTGCAGAAGACTCTGTGGAGAGGAACCAAGCCTGCCAGCCAACAGCCTGTACTAATACCAAATGAGTACTTCTGTCCCAGTAAAGGTGGCATGAAATTCACTTGAGATATCCCTACCATGTGCTCCCAAATTGCAGATTCAAGAGTAAGATAAATGATTACTGGAACACACATCAAACTTTTTTTTAAAAAAGATTTTATTCATTATTTTCAGAGAGAAGGGCAGGGAGGGAGGAAGAAAGGGAGAGAAGCATCAATGTATGCCTCACCTGCCTCCAGCTAGAGATCTGGCTGGGGATCTGGCTTGCAACCTGGTTATGTGCCCTGATTGGGGGATTGAACTAGCGACCTTTGGGTTTGCGGACTGGTGCCAATCCACTGACCCACACCAGCCAGGGTCGAACTTTAATTCAAAGTATTCTAAGATTTAAATTTCAAGGAGTGAAAGAATAATTATATAATATTTTGAGCATTTACTATGTGGTTAAATGCTTTAGACATCCTCATTCTCTACAACAACCTTATTAGGATTATTATTTCCTCTTATAGATAGGTAATTATAGACATTGCCCAAGATCATATAATAGGAGGGTAATATTCAAAACCAGATTTAACTACAAGGCACATGCTTAGTAGGAAAATGGGAATGAAATAAATTCTAAGCTACTGTTAGGGACTCAAATCCTCACAAATACAGTATGAATTAGCAAATATGTCAATTAAAAGGTATGTCCTGAGGGTGCCCCCATATTACTTAGCATAACTTTCAAAATTAGCACTAACATTTTTGAAGTATAGTGTTTAGAAAACATTTTCTTTTTTCTTTTTTTAAAGATTTTAATTATTATTTTCAGAGAGAGGGGAAGGGAGAGAGGCAGAGAGGGAGAGAAATGAGAGAAACATTAATGTATGGTTGTCTTTCATCTGCCTCCAGCTACAGACCTAGCTGGAGATCTGGCTTGCAACTTGGTTATGTGCCCTGGCTGGGAATCAAACCAGTGACCTTTGGGTTCGAAGGCCGGCTCCTTATCCATTGTGCCACCAGCCAGGGATTAGAAAACATTTTCTTATACTTACAACTTTATGATGTCTACTAAGTACAAATGTTCCATACTAGAGAGACTACAAAGATGAATGACAACATTTTTCCTCTAAAAGTTCTTATACTTTAATGGAGAAATAAGGCATGTTACATATGGTACCAAGATATAAATACTGCAAAATGTGGAATAAGGTGGTACGGGAATTTATCCATTCATTCAACAAATATTTATTGGGTGCCAATGTAGCAGTAAACAAGACAGATTATGGTCTCTGCTCCCAGAGATTTGACTAATATTACTTTTTCTGGAAGCACAAGAAAAGGAGGGATATATTTTAGCTTGACTTTCAACGATCTCTATGCTTTGAGCATGTGAAGATCTGAGAATTACAAGGTCATTTGAGGTGCAGAGGTAATAGTGAGTAGAAAAATGAAAACCACTAAAGCATAATAAAATTAGGACATGCAAGAAGACTTTAAAGCAAGAACAATATTTTGCTAACCCTAAAATTCTTTCAGTTTTAAGTTAAACTATTATTTTATGGGCCCAAAGAAAAAATACTAAAAATTTCAGTATGGTCCTCAACCAGGGACAATTTTGATCTCCAAGGGACACCTGGCAACATCTGTAAACATCTTTAGTTTTCACAAGTGAGAGGGTGCTACTGGCCTTTAGCAGGGACAGGCATGGATGTTGCCAATCATCCTAAACTACACAAGGGAGCTCCCACAGAAAGGAATTGGTCAACTCAATATTGATAATGTTGCCAATGTGGAAAACTCCCAAACTACGGGATACAATAAACTAGAGAATATTATCTATGCATCTAGAATATTAAAAAGCACTTTAAGAGAGATGAAATAAGTTCAGTTTACCTGGGATAAACCTAGAATTTGTAAAGCAGTACTGAAAAATAATGTTGGTACTGTAAATCTGAATCTGTTTTCTCACCTTTGGAATAGCAAAGTGATGATGACCAGGGGTTGTTTTGGGAAAATAATTTAATCTCTCTAATCACTGTAGTTAATGCCCCACTTCTGTTATTCTGACTGATCTCAGAAGAAACAAACCAACTCACCAACCATAT
>PVIW01013264.1:0-28142 GCA_004026585.1 Noctilio leporinus
CACCCAATTGGAATTTCAGAAAAAAAGAATGAAGGAAATGGTGAGGAAGTCTTAGTTTATTCCTTTCTTTCTTTCATACCCATATACAATCCGTCATCAGATTCCCGAGACTCAACCTTTAAAATATCCTCACAATCTGACTCAGCCCTCCCTGTCCCTCCCACCATGATCCAAACCACCACCATCTCCTACCTTCTCACTGATTTCTAGCCCCCTTACAGTTTAGTCTCCATGCAGGAGCCAACGTGATCACTATAAAGCATAAATCTGCTCATGTCATTCCCTGTTCAAACCCCTCCAAAGAATGCAATCACATTTAAAGCAAAGTCCAAAGCCCTTACTTACTATGTCCTGCAAGTTCCTTCATGATCTGGCCTGCACAATTAGACCGGAAAAAATTAGGTGCCTGGGATGCTGTGATGCACGCATGCCAATGGCCAATGGTCAGTGCTGCCTCTCATCCCAGCCTCCTCGTTCAGCTCCACTACACTGACCTCCTGGCTGTTCCTCCAACAGTGAGCCACTCCACCTCAGGGCATCTACACTTATTTTCTTTCTGCCTAGTGGAAGCATCCCCCAGATGAACATGCCTTGTGTTCATTCAGCTCTCTGCTCAAATGTCGCCTTATAAGAGAGGGCCTCCCCCACCCTTCCATCTAAACACCTGCTGCCAGCCCCCATCACTGGCTTTACATAGCCATGGAGACAGAATGGCCTCTTCAGTGACTGGCATTGAGGTAGCTGGTGACCCCTATGGAAAAATAATTGGGACCTTATTTCCCACAATCATAAAATAAATCCCTGGTAAATTCAGGACCTAAATGTGACATGCAAAACATCCAAAGTTTAAAATAAAAGAAAATATAGAGGGATATCTTTTTGAAACCTCATGGAAAGATAGAATGTTATAAATAAGACACAAACACAAACCACTGACCATAAAAGATTATAAATGTGACTATGTTAAAATTAAAACTGTGTGTTCAGAGCCCTGGCTGGTGGCGCAGTGAATAAGTGCCGGCCTGCGAACCCAAAGGTCACCACTAGTTTGATTCCCCAGTCAGGGCACATAACCAGGTTGCAAGCCAGGTCTGTAGGTGAAGGCAGGTGAAAGGCAACCATATATTGATGTTTCTCTCCCTCTCTGCCTCTCTCTCTTCCTTTCTATCTGGAAATAATAAATAAAATCTTTTTTTTAATTATTTTTCTTAATTAAAAAAATGCGTGTTCAGCAAAACACAACACAAAGAAAAATAAAAGGCACCCTGACGGGCGTGGCTCAGTTGGTTGGGCATTATACCACAAAGCCAAAAGTCGCCAGTTCAATTCCCAGTTAGTGCATATGCCTGAGTTGCAGTTAGGTCTCTGGTTGGACATTGTGTGAGAGGCAACTAATGGATATTTCTCTTACACATCAATGCTTCTCTCCCTCTCTTTCTCCCTCCCTTCCCCTCTATCTAAATATATAAATAAATAAACAATATCTCTTTCTTTAAAAAGCTAAAAGGCAAGCCACATTTTAAGGAAAAATATAACACAACAAACAAACATTCAGTATCCAGTATTACAAAGAACATCTACAAATCAATAAGAAAATGGCAAACAACCAAATAGAAAAATAAGCAAAGAACATGAAGAGGTACTTCATGTAACGGAAGCCAAAATAGCTGAACAATAACTGGGAAAGAGAACACATTAAAAGTTTATATTCACCAATATGAGGGTGACTATGCCTTGAAAATAAGATTCACAGCAGATTTGCAAAAATCAAAACCTTATAATTTCAAGTATGAGCCGAGCTGTGGAGCACTTTCAGTCATTACTAAGAGGGGGGACAATTAATCTGAGACCTGAAAAAATTAGGAGACTGAGGCCCTGGCTGGTGGCACAGTGGATAAGGCATTGGCCTATGAACCCAAAGATAGCTGGTTCGATTCCCAGTCAGGGCACATAACCAGGTCCTTAACTGGAGGCAGGTGAAAGGCAACCATACATGGATGTCTCTCTCCCTCTCTGCCTCTCTCCCTTCCCCTCTCTCTAAAAATAATAAATGCAATCTTTTTTTAAAAATTCATAATTTAAAAAAAAAAAAAATTAGGAGACTGAGAAGCAAGAAGCTGAGGAAGAGCTTGCAGGTAGAAGAAGGTGAGAGGCCTTGAGCTGGAAAGGAATTTGGAGAAACTGAGAGGGTTGTGAGGCTGATATTCAGTCACGAAAGAAAAAGGGAGAATCCCTGTTTGCTTCAGGAATGTGGAATAAGAGGTGACAGGCCAGCGTTTGTGGGGAAGGCGTGCAAGTCTCGGTGTGCTGAGCAGCATGAAGGTAAAAGTTTGGTGAAGGGACCATGTCAGCAGCTTCCTTGCTACCTCCTTATCTTCCGTCTCAGCAATTTTCAACCTTTTTCATCCCACAGCACACAAATTACTAAAATCCTGTGACACTCCAGAAATATATTTTTTGTTGATCTGACAAAAAAATAGGTATGGTGTTGATTCATTCACACCAGGCGGCTACTGTTGTATTGGCTATTGTCATTTTTTAATTCGACAATCTAAGGGAAAAGAGGTTAGTGTCCCTGACTAAATAGTCAGATGTCGCATAGTTTAAACATGCCGATAGCACGATGGTTGCAAATCACTGCTCTACCTCATAGTCCGGGCACATTCAGGTTTTACAGGGCCTGAAGCTTACACCACGAGGAAGGCTTCTTTAAGAAAAAGATTACACAACCACACATTTTAAACTGTTGGGCCATCATGCAAGTGAGGGACCTTGAAGATTAGGCACCATTAGCTTCATGATATCCACTTCTTCCTACACGTATGATAGTTTGCAATTCATGTGTTTACTTTTTCATTGCCTGTCTGTACCACTGAACTGCCTATGGGGACAGGGACCATCCTGCTCACCACCTAGCCCAGTGCTTCTCACAGAGTAGTGCTCAATGAGTCTCATGGAATGAATTAAACCTACAGGGTGGGGCAAACGTAGTTTCACAGTTGTGAGTATGCAAAACACGGAGCTTATTCTTTTATTATTATACATGTATTTGTTATTGTATTATTTTCCATACAAACAGCCCCAAAGAGTGAAAACGATGTCCTTGGACACTTCTCTGCCCTGCTGCTCAGGCCTGCGGTGCCCTGGCCCTAGGCTCTGCAGTGATGAGGCCTAGATGAGGAAGTCACAGCGTTCCCCAAACCCACAGCAGCCCTCCTTTCCTCTTTTGTCTCCCACTGTCACCTTACCCTCCTTCCCTCTCTCATGAGGTTCAGCTCCTCCCTGAACATCTCCCGAGTCTTTCCTCCACTGTGCCTCCATGTCTGGAATTCTTCCTTTCCCCAGCATGTCCTACAGTGCCCTCAAGGTCCAGATCAAGTGCCACCTTGTCTCCTCTACCAAGCCCCCCACTAGAACTGTTCTCCCCTTTATCTCACCTCCCGATAGCTGTTCTGTTGATGGTGACCATCCCTCTCTACCTGATTGTACAGCTGTTGATGTTCCTTAATCCCTGTTCCAAGGATAAACTCCCTGAGAACTGTCTGGTTTATCTTCCCATTTCCTCCCGCCCACCCCAGTATGCAGCAAAATTTCACAACTGATCAATAACTGGTTAGAAGGAGGAAGTATGGAGAATGACATCCTGGATTCTGATGCTACTGCTAGACAGGCGGTTAGACAGGCTTGAACAGAGCAGGGGCTACAGGAATGTCACCAGGGCAGAAAGTCCCAGGTGCCTAGCAATGCACAAAACTAGAGAAAACAACTGTTATAGACTAGAACCTCACCCTCATAGTGACCTTTCCTCCTCCGGCATGTTGTTAGTCGTTCCGCTTTGACCCCCCTTAGAGAATTAACAAGGGGACTGGCGAATGGCTTCCTGTGACTCCCATACATGCCCTTGCAGCACTACTCCCTTAAACAGTAATCTCTCAGGAGCATGAGGTTCTCACACGCATTACATAATCTCAGGAACAAAGCCTCAGATCTGTTGACCACAGTGACAGAGTTTAGATTCAAATTAGAGATAACATCTAGCCCCCAGTTGTGTTTCATCTCTAGGCCCAGAACAGCAGCAAAACCAGAGGAAGTGATGCCATGGCTGCCCTCAGGACCAGATGCAATGTGCAATGACCCCCTACCCTAGTGCTGGCCTATCTGTAGAGACCAGGACCCTGAAAGGATCCCCCCCTCCCCACCCCCGCCCTGAGAAGCTGGTGAATACTCTATTGAGATTCTCCCTTGAGAACAAATAAAAACCCTTAAGACATGGATGGCAAACAGAAGGCCGAGTCCAGCCTTCCACCTTGTTTTATCCAATCTGCCACCTTCAGCCCAGCACCTTATTTCTACCCAGCTCACTTAATTGTTAAGGAGTAGTTACATTTATACAGTCCTAAAATTACATTCAGCCCTTTGAAGGTGACTGTGAGGCTGATATGGCCCCTGGTGAAAATGAGTTTGACACCCCTGCTTTAAGACATAGGACCCATACTTACCTGGCAGGGGAGATACCATGATCACGAAGGTGGTTTTCCCAGGGCGAGGCTTATCCATTGCACTCCGGATGTGCTGACCCCTAAAAAAAAAAAAAAAAAAAAAAAAGACATAGGACCCAGAGGACACTAGTGCTCTCCCTCCCATCCTCCCTCCCTCCCTCCTTCTCTTCTCCTGACTCCATGCCTACAATATATTTTTCAGGTGTGCACTGTTGCTTTCCTTCTAAGCTCCAAGGACCCTTCTTTTGTCTCTGTATTCATTTCCTGAGCCTGCACAGTCCAGCTGGCTCACTTACTTTATCTCTGTGACTTTCTAAATAAACTTCTTGCATTAGAGTATCTTGGCTTTGAATTCTTTCATAACCAAACTCAAGAACCAAGGTTCGACATTCACCACTAACACTGACATTTTCCAAGGTAGAATGCAGGAGGAAAAACCGGTTTGGGAGGGAAGACAATAATTTCATTTAGACCTGTGGAATTGGAGGTGCCTGTGGGATATCCCTGTTGAGATGAATTGATAGGTCTGGTGCCCAGGAGGCAGGGCTGGGCTGGAAATTATGTAAAGGATTTCCAATGAGATCACTGTTTCCATATAATGAATTAAAAATAAAATTTGGAGAAGGAACTTGTTCAAACTTATGTGGCAGAAAAGAGTAGATTCCAGTAGTGGACTCTGACACTATCCTGTCTGGGGAGAGGAAAGGAGGCAGAAGTCTTTCCCTGGGAGATTCAGGAGAGAATTTAGGAGACTTAAGATACTACTAGCAACTCCAGTGGTTTGAGGCACATCCAGGCCTAAAGGAGTCCCTCTAGAGCCCCATGTCCTCAAAGGCAGATTAGTGTCATTGAAAAAAGCACTGGCTCCAGAAATGTGAAACCTGTGACTAATTTATGTATAATATTAGGCAAGCCACTTTCTCAATGTCTCTGTTTTCTAAACTATAAAGGGAAGTTTTAAAAAACGACCCTTAAGTTCTCATAATTCTAACATAGATGGGTTAGTAATTCATTCCTTTTATTTTTTTTCTTTAAATTTTTTCCTTTTATTAATTTTAGAAAGAGTGGAAGGGAGAGACAAAGAAAGGGAGAGAAACATTGATGTGAGAGAAACAATGATCAGTTGCCTCTTGCATGTGTCCTGACTAGGGACTGAACCCCCAACACATGCATGTGCCCTGTCTGGGAAGCAAACCCATGGCCTTTCAGCTTGTAGGATGATGCCCAACTAACTGATCCACACCAGTCAAGGCAATTAAAAAAAAAATTTAATATAGGCCCAGGACTATTTTTTTCCTAAGTACTTTGTTTCTGATTAATATTAATATCATTTTGTAGTGTTCCTTGTAGAAAATTTGACAAAAGGGAAAAACCCAAAGAAGGGGAAAAAAATCACTACAATATCACTAGAGAAACAAATTGCTAATGTTTTGCTGTAATTTTTACCGGTCTTCCTTTTACTGTGCAAATATATACATGTCTTTTTATTTTGTACAGAAATTGGGTAATCATATCCACAACTCACTGAGTATCTTTTACACTTCAAGCTCAGAATCAAGAGCTCTGCATACATGTTACCAGCCCCTGCAGGGCAGATAGCCATGTCCCCATTTTACAGAAAAGAAAACCAAAGGACAAAAAATTCCAGAATTTCTACCAGCTTTTGAAGACAGTTTTTTGCGTGTGATTCTTTTTCACTTACTTCACCTTTAAATGTTCCCATTTTTCAAATGCTTGTATACCACATACTAATCACACAGTCCCGTACTGTTAGCACGGAAGTTATTTTCCATTTTCACTCCCATGAACAATGCTATGGTGATCTTCCTTCCATGTAATTCTTTTCACTTAGGTCAAAGGATATGTGCACTTTTAAGGCTATTGAAAAATAGTATCAGGTTGCCTTGCCCCAAAACTGAACAATTACTCTCCCTTTAACAGTTTATAAAAGTTCCATTTACCTGTAACCTCATTAATGTTAGGAATTACCTTATTTTTATTTATTTTTGCTGACACTGTCAGTGAAATTTCTTGTCAATAAAGGTAAATTTCTTTCTTATGTTATTGACCATTACAAATCCTTGGGAGATATGAGAGAAATAAAGTATTGACATGAAAGAAAGGAAAAATTAATTTATTCATTTAACAAAAACCAAGTACCTACAACATAGAGCACATCCTAAGCCCTGCAGGCATGAAAATGAGTACTAGTGAAAAATACTGAGCACCTACCCCATGCTTCATAGCAGGCCTACGAAGAATCATTTGACCCACAAAAACGGTAAAATATTTATCCTCCAAAACCTTGCCATCTAGTTGGGGAGGGAAAAACCAACACACAAGAAAGTACTTTGAGTGTATGATAATTTCTCCCTTCTCTGTTCTTTCACGGAACAGCCTTTCTATCTCCATTATAGCTTGTTGACTCAACCTAATCCATTGTTATGTGTTTCTCTCTTTCTGGGCCACCTGAGAGCCCCAGGTGCAGGGGTGGTGTCTTACTCATATTCCTATCACATCATGTCACAGGAAGTTTGAATGACTTAACAATTATTCAGTGTTATGAAATAGTGGCCACTTGCCATGTCCTTTCCCCACTGTCCACCCCTCCCCCCCCCCATTAGCCCACGGCATGCCTGAGAGCATCCAGAACACTTAAATACAAAGCTTTAAGAATATACATTAAAGTAACGTTAACAACATTAACTTACTGGCATTATTAAACAACCACCACACTCCCCTCACCTACCAGTGTCCTTAAATTTTCCTCTCAATTCATTTACATGACTGAACATGTAGGGAGATTCCAGGGTCTGGGGTTTGTTTGCTTCTTACTGTTTCTCATCCCAGACCTGCAGGCCTCATGGTTGCCTGTGGAAGACCTCTTGATGAACGCCGTGCAGGAGTAGTCCCTGAGTTTTCCCTTTATTGTTTACAGATACTATATTTTATTGGTATAGCCTAAGCATCTAAGGACAGCTCAGCTAAATGCACATTTGCTTCATTCAAATTCTGACTTGGAATTAATTCACATTTCAAGAGAGTTTCAGGTTGGTGTGGGCTGGAGCGGATAGCTGCCAAAGGTGAGACATGACTGGACCTCAAGCAGAAGCAAGAAGGAGGTGACAATGTCAGCAGGGGTCCTCATCCCCTACCCACCCCTGACTTTTCTTTTCCCCTCCACTCACTTCTTTGAAGCCTTCAGTAAAACAAAGAAAATAGGTTATTGTTAGTAAACCACTGAAGGAAGTGAGGAGAGGCAGTCAGTGCAATTTATTCATGGTCTACACACAGGCTCAGGGCTAAACTTGGCCCTCAGACAGGCAGCAAGGCCCTGAGAGAGGCTGGCAGGTAGAAAAAACTACAAGGCTTGAGGAAGAGCGAAGGAGAGACCAGAGCAACAAGGGAATCCCAGAAGTATAACTAAGAGGTATTATTAAGGGAAAAGTGAGGTCATATTTGCCTTCCCTTCTAGGATGGCATGTATAGCAGCTAATAATAAACTCTCCTCCTGGGGTGGATCCCAAGAATAAAGATTCGTTGATGTGAACCCTGAGCAGGAATTTATCTGCTGAGATGGGACTCCCCCTGGTCAACCGAGGGCCCAAATTTTATAAATAATAAGAGCCTAGTGGCCATTTGCTGACAGCGGCTCCTCACCTACTCTGTATACTGGGAAAAACCTCAGACTGAACCCCACTGGATATGTGACCTGAGCCTACCACTGCAGGGGAACCCTGGTTTTGTGCTTCTATCAGTGGACTGAGAGCTGCCCCTCCAGTCAGAACTGCACAGTTCGGATGCTTCATTTACATGAAACAACCCCCTTGGAGAACCTGGGCAGGAACTTTTGCTATAAAAGGGCCTCCCCTTTGTCTCAGTGGAATACATGTAAGTTGCTACCTTACTCCATGTCTCCTATCCTGCAGCTCCTTTTTGCTCAAATAACTGCTTTTTATTCTCTAACACAGTCTAAAATCGATTTAGGTTCACACCGGTAATGAACTGTGCCTACACCTACACACCCTTCCCATATGCACCACTACTATGACCAAGAGGTTGCAATGTGTATAACTAGCATTGGCCAGGTAGACCCTGTGCTGGCTTCTATGTCTGCTACCTCATTGGACACCACCAACTACATGCCCAAGACCACCAAGACTCCCAATTAGGAGTTCCCAGACCTCAGTGTATAAGAATCACCATGGAGTTGACTATATGTCACACAGAAGTGTGGAATGGGGTCCAAGAGCAGGCATTTTTAATAAGCATCTTGTGACAGTGAGGCAGATGCCCAAGGACCACCATAGTCTACCCAAACAGGAGCATTCTGGATCTCCAGCCTGGCCCTGGGGGCTAGTGGTTTCCCTTTGGACCTTTAGAATCAGCTGGTATATTAATGCCTCAGAGCTGGCCATCCCCAGTCACTGTTGACAGCAACATTCCTACAGTCACCCCTCCTCCTGGGACACCTCAGGCTGCTCTACCTTCCCTTTCCCCTTTCTCTGTTTCCCTCTCGCACCAATATTCCTTCTGTGTCACTTGAAGCCACCACTGTGTAAACTCCCCTGATATCTTTGACCCTCTCCCTAAACCCTGTGGTGTTAGACAAAACCCATTCTACTTCCCAGGCAGCACTAGCTAAAAATGGTGGCCCTTCTGGGTGCAGAGATCGCATAGGTTAGCGTGCCTTCTCAACCTATGGTCCACAACCTTTTTGGTGCCAGGGACCAGTTTTTCCAACAGGGGTGCTGGCGTCGGGGGATGAGGAGCTCAAGTGCCCCTCACTTGCTCTCAGCTGCTCACCTCCTGCTGTGCGTGGGGCAAGGTACAGATAGGAGGCAGCCTGGGGGTTGGGGACCCCTGCCCTTGATAACCCAGTCCCCGAGGACCCAAAGTGTGATGAAAGCTCAGATTTCAGCACCTCCTCTCTTCAGACGGTGCACAAACATACAAATTTCAGCCTGACCACTTCCTTGTAACCTTCCCTGGAGATTGCCCAACCTCCCATTACCCAAGGCCAACAAGGTCAAAGAAACCTGGTTGCCCTCTTCAGCCCCCACTGCCATTTCCCAACCGTCCCCTTCCTGTAAAACTTCCGCCACTCTGAGACTCAGCCAAGGTTATATCAGCCTCTAATGTCCCTCATACCACTTTCCAACCTTGCCGCTGAAGACTGACAACCTTCCTCTCTCCTCCACATTCATCAGCTTGCTGAGGAACGTGGAGGCTCATAACTCATCCACCATTGGAGCCTCACGGCTCACAAACCTCAGTCCTGTGGCCTTGTCTTTACTCCCTTCACACATCCAGTAACCTTGTCAGAAATCTCAGACTCCAGCAGCCCTGCCCCAAACAGCAATCCACTCCCCTGCCTGTGCTCTCTTCTGAGCCTGCTCCTGCTGCATCTGCTCCTTGGCATCATGAAGACCCGAGGTCCCCTGAGTTCTTTCTTTTCTGCCTGCCCCACCTAGGCCGCACAGCTGACCACACAAATCATTCTCTTCCAAGTGTCTGTCTTCAATCTCATTTTTCTGGGAAAAGCCGGCCCTACTAAATCCATGTTCCACCTTCACCCTCCTCCGCGCAGCTGAGTGCCGCTGAAGAAAGCACAGAATTCCATGTTGGCACCATGGTCCGCAGACTCAGCTGCGTCCGTGGCCACACGTGAAGGAACATCTGTCGTGTGCTTTGCAGGCCTCCGCTCCCGCTCTGCTCCGGAACTGCTCCGGTCTCCACAGCTGTCTTTAAGCCCCGGCCCACCAACGCTAAAGCCCTCCCATCTCGGAAGGGAGCATCTCTTCCTATTTTAATGAGAAAATTGAACACATAAAATGATAACTACCTTCACTTTCCAGCCCTCACCTGCACGGCCTGGCAACATGTGGCTCCTCCTAGTTCCGTCCCTCCAACTTCCCAGGATGGGAGGCCTTCTTCCTGCCCATGGCCAGGTGGAGAGTCTGTGTTCTCCTCCTCTGAAACTTCTCCACTTTTCACTCTTTATCCTGCAACCCCTCATTAGCTAGTGTGGCTCGCCTCTTAAGCCTATAAATATGCTCAAGTTTTGCAACATTTAAAACAAACAAAAACCTTCTCTGGGTCTCCCAGCCCTGCCTTACCTCCCTCTTTCTTCTCCTCTAAAACCTGTATTTGCTCACCCCACTTCCTCATGTCCCCTTCCCAGTTCAACCCACTGCAGTCTCTGATCCCCCTATTCATATTCCACCGTCACCAACACCTTCCCATTGCCAAGTCCAGTGGATAATTGTCTATCCTCTTCTTACTGTTGCATTTGATCATACCGCTCACTCTCTCTCTCTTCAAGCTGTCTAGTCCCTTGTGACTGAACTGCCACTCTCTCTGTGTCAGTGAGGGTCTCCACCCTGATGCCTCCTTCACGCACCACTTCATCGTTGGTGGCCCCTCTCTATCAGATTTTAAACTACTGCTTTTCCCATACCACACAGGGATCCTGGACAACAGCATCCACAATTGAGTTTTTCACTATCACCAATATCTGATAACTCACAAGTTCATATTCAAGCCTGGACTTTCTTCCTGAATGTCAGAGTTGTAGGTACAACTGCACACTGGACATCCGTGTTAGCACATTACACAGATGCCTCAAGCTATCCCTGCCTGTGTAAAACAACTCATCCTCTCCACCTGAGGCCGAAACTTGCTCCTCCTGTGATCCCATCTTAGTCACCAGCACCTCATCCACCCACCCAGGCAAGTTGGGTACCTGAAGTCATCCTTGGCTCCACCCTCTCCTCAGTAACCTACCTCTAGGACCTGCTCTCTTTACTGGCCTGATTTTAAAAGATCTTTCCACTCCCTTCTAGCCCTACACCTGCTGACTATTTGTGATATTTCATCATCCTCCTAATTGGACTCCTCATTTCCCCCTCTCGTATCTATTCCCCACATAATCACTAAAGTTATTCATCTAATCCCAGGTCTGGCATGTCAATCTACTGCTCTAAAACACTGTGGCATGTAAGACAGAGTTTTAAATCCTTGGCATGCGTGATCTACAAGGCCTCCCGTGTAATTTGGCCCTTATTCACTCACCAGCATCAGCTCATCCTTCCTTGTCTTGAATGTTACATTTTAGATCCTCCCTGGCTCCTGTTATGCTATTCCGTAGCTCTGCACTTCTCTCATCTAGGAACACCAACAGCCCACTTCTGCCCACTTGTGTGGGGCATCTCCCCCAGTCCTTCTAAACAGCTCATATATTATTTACTGTGAAAAGCTTTCTTGTCCTTTCTTTGCATTCCTAAGGCACCTGTGATTATCTCTACCTTAGCATTTACACAGGATTTTGAAACGACTTACACTTAGCCTCCCAACACTCAACCAAATTCAAAAGCAGGAATTTTTGTGCTCTCCCCCACTCCCCAATGCTGAGCACAGTGCCCAACACATATTAGAGACTCAGAAAATAATTATTGAACTGATTGTCACAGCTGGGCTATGAGGCAGGTATTATAAATGAAAAGGCTCAAACTCGGACAGCAGGTCACACATTACTAGATGGAAGAACAGCATCGTAAAAGTAGCTCTAAGCCTTACAAGTACAACCTGGAAAACAAGCTAAGCATAGAGATGGAGATAAGAATGACATGTCAGGGTACCAGTCTAAGGGTGACAGCGTACGTGAGCTATCTAGGGAAAGGAAGATTGGAACGGTCCTAGGGGCAGAGGCGCATGGGCTTGAGGCCCTAGCATGGTTGGTTCTCAGCAGAGCCCTGATATGAAAAACTGCTGGCTGTACCAGCCCTGAGCTGCCCGGTAGCTAAATCTAAATGCTGGGCCTGAAACAGCTAATAGGCCCCAAAATTCTCACAACTCTGCTTCACAACTGTCTTCTGAGACCTGCACATATTCCTCTCCTGGAAACAAGCCTCCAGGAAAGTCAGCCCATGGAACAGCCAAAGGAGATTGGAAGAAAAACAAATATGGGCCTGTATGAACGAGAGCTGCTGGGTTCTGGGAGGCCCCTGTCCCCCTCACAACCCTCTCCAATAGCTTCCCCTACACCCTGAAATGCAGAAGGCAGCCAATGAAAGGAGTTCAGAGGCAGAGGCATGAGCCAAGCCATGGAAAGCTCTGGAACCCGCAGAATGAAGGGAGCATTCCGGGACAGCAGCAAAAGGGGGGGACTGGACATGTAGCTGAAGGCCCCCAACCTGCCTGCATCAGAATTATGCCATCCCCTGCCCATATCCCAGAGGGCTGTTGGCTGGAAGGTGATTGATCTAAAGGAAGGCACAAGGACTAGGGCAGGAATAACACCAGGGAAAGAAAACTAAAAACACTGTCCTTTGTTAACAAAACAGAAAAGGGCAGTTATGGTATGGATAACAAAGGGTAAAGATAGGGTGCCCTTTTCTGGTAAACTCTACATAGATCAAATAAACATGAAGAGCCAGAATGACCTCATTAGCAGAGAGTCAGGCAGGTATTCAGGGCAAGAGTGCCCCCATCTTCTGTCCTCGCCTCCAGGGGCCAAACCAGCCTACCACCTCCCTTAGCTGGTGGTAGGAACAGAAGGACAGACTTCCTGCCTGGAGAAGGGGCTGGGGTGGGCCGTGGAGCCTTGTAGTGGCCTCAGCTCTACATCATATTTTCCATTCACAGATGGAGGCTCTCACACACCTGCTTGCCACCCTGTTTCTGCTCTATAGACTATGAGAAAGGCCTTCAGTTTGCAAATATTCACAAGGAAAAGGAAAATGCTATCTTCTTTCCCACCTCCCCTTAGCCAACCTAGGTCCACCCCCACCCAGCTGCAGTGGAGGGCTCATTACCAGTTGGACAGACTATCCTGGAGCCCAAGTGAGGCAGTTGCAGCCTTGACTCACCTTGCATTGCTCAAGGCAGGGAGAAACCTGGGCAGCCGGGACTTCCCCTCTGAAGGAGGTGTGGGCAGCTCCCAGGCACCACCTCAGTGGAATCACTCCAGTGATAATAATGAGAAAAGCAAGTGTTTACGGAGTGCCTTCTCTAGGTAAGGAATTGTGCCTTACGTGTACTATCTCATTAAAATCTTCCAACAAACTTAGGAGGTGGGTGCAAACATTATCCCCATTTTATGGATGAGGAAATAGAGCAGTTCAATATATTGGTCTGAGATTGTATGGGTAGCAAATGGAGAAGCAGGGATAATAACAGATCTGTCTTCTTGACTTCAGAGATCCTGCCCTTACCCACCATGCAGAAGGGGCCAGCTTCCTTGCCTCTGTGTGTATCCCCCTCTCATTGCTTAAGCTATGGCTTTTCCCGTCTCATAGCTGCTCAACGTTTCAGAATTATGGTTTCCCATTGGAGTATGTGCTTATAAACCATTTGTAATGATGCTTTGGGAGTGATGCCAAGAATGTAAATGCCAACTTGCCAACTGAAAGTTCAAAATAGTATGGATGTTTAGTAAATGTTGTTTATTTGTTATTAAAACCATTCACAACCCATATACCACATAATTCAATTCCTTTCCTCTACAGCAGGTGTTCACAGCCAGAGCCCTGTTGACATTTGGGGCTGGATAATTATTTTCCCGGGGGCTGTCCTGTGCGTCGCAGGACGTCTTACCACACCTCTGGCCTCCCCTCACTAGATACCAGTAGCACCCCTGCCAGCTTGGCAATCACAAATGCCTGCAGACATGGCGAAATGCCCCATGGGTGGCAAAATCACTCCCCAGTAAGGACCAACTGCTCTAGAGTAAGCAAATAAAAATAATAGTACTTAACACTATGTTCATAGCAGTGCTATTTGCAATAGCCAAGAGCTGGGAACAGCCTAAGTGCCCGTGAGTGGATGATTGGATCAAAAAATTTTGGTATATTTACACAATGGAATACTACACAGCAGAAAGAAAGAAGGAACTCCTACCCTTTGCAACAACATGGATGGAACTGGAGACTATTATGCTTAGTGAAATAAGACAGTCAGTCAAAGACAAATACCATAGGTTCTCACTCATTTCAGGACAATAATGAACAAAACAAACAAGCAAAACAGAACCAGCACCCTGGCTGGTGGCTCACTGGATAAGGCACCAGCCTGTGAACCCAAAGGTCGCTGGTTCGATTCCCCAGCCAGGGCACATAACCAGGTTGCAAGCCAGGTCTCCAGCCAGGTCTCCAGCCAGGTCCGTAACTGGAGACAGATGAAAGGCAACCATACAATGATGTGTCTCTCCCTCTCTGCCTCTCTCCCTTCTCCTCTCTCTGAAAATAATAAATAAAATCTTAAAAAAAAAAAAAAATCCAACCTTCCACTCAACAGGAAAAGGGTCCTTGAACACTCTCACTGAGTCAGCTTTCCAGCTCTCCTTCCATGCCAGCAATCCCTGCCTCTTGTCACAGCATTTCTGGGGGTTTTGATAAAAAGTGAGCCTTCATAGATCACTGGCTGCCAGACTTTGGGTTTCAGGGACCTAGATAGAGGATCAGTTTTTCATTTTCCCAAATAAAGACATTTTAAAAATTAACAGTTTGGGGAATCTACTATCTATAATCTACAGTGACCATAATTTCATTTTTTAAAAAAGATATTATTTTACAAAATGTCAAAAAAAAAACTGCACTGTCAGAACAAAAACTAAATTGGATAAACATTTTCTTTCTTTTTAAAAAAATCTCACCATTTTGTTCTCATTTCTCTCATTCCATAAAAACAAGTGAGCATTTGACCAAGACTGGCAACAGGCGGGCCTGTGGTAACAGCTGACTGGAGGGCAGGACTATTTCCTCAGCGCTGTACGCCTTCCAGCAGCTTCCTCACTGCCTCCCACCCAACCTGAGCCCACTGACCACTACATACAAATGGTGCTGTGGGTAAAGACTGTGCCAATATAGGGGAGCAGTTTAGTCAAGAAACTAGCATGGAAGAACCATGGACATGGACAACAAGTGGGACTGACTTTGGGAGGGAGTGGGTGGGTGGGGAAGTGGACAGAGGGGAGTAAAAAGGGGATGGATGTAATACAACAACAATAAAATTAAATTTAAAAAATAATAATAATATTTAAAAAAATAAAAAAGACTGTGCCAATCTAATTGTGCTCTGGACACAGTTTAGGATTAAATGAAGCCACAGATGTGATCAACAAAACATCTTGAGCAAAGATATAACAACTATTGCAATAGTAAGCTTGTAGTTAACTCCAAGGTCCATAAAATGCAAATTCACTGGGCAAGAGTCCCATATGTACTATAAGTATACACATGGCATATTAAAATTAAAATTTACTATTCTTTAACTTTGAGTCACCTGAATCTAAAATGCTATGTCAAGCTAGCATGTATTAACTAAATAGTAGAACTACAGTGGAGAACATAACCAGCCCTGAATATGCCACTAATTGGGTCTATAGTTTCAGGCAAGTTTAATCATTCTGTATTCAGTTCAATTAAAATGATCTCCAGGGCCAATTCAGCTTGAAAATTCCAAATGTCATATACAGTAGTGTGTCATCACTCTGAAAATTTACAAAGCCCTGAAGAATGAGAAGGATAGCCTGCATCTTATAAAAGGCTGAGATTATCCTCTAAAGCATAAGGATCCACATAATGGGACCCTCAAAAGTATAACAGCCACCACCCTGGACCAAAGAGCTAAAGGGTACAACCTAATTAGTTCCTAAATAAATGCACATTGACTTAAGAACTACTGTGGACAAATGAAAATAAATGTCCCCCAATCCCTTCTTCCTAGAGTAGCGCCACGTCCTGCATTGATGGATAAGAACCACCGCTTACCATGGTAGGTATGTCCCCTGCATTCTCTCTTAAACCTTGATGCAATCCTGCAAGGTTGGCATTATTATCTTTGTAATAGGAATAAGAGAACCGAGGCTCAGACTAGTTCATATAGTCCAAGGTTACAACAAGAGGGGCAGGAATCAGAGGCTTCTCTGACTCTAAAGCTCTACAATGCCATGTCACATCCCTTGAACCTTTTTCTATTTTTTTAATTTTTTAAATATTTTTATTTATTATTTTTCAGAGAGAGGGGAAAGGAGAGAGGGAAAGAGGAGACAGACATCAATGTCTGGTTGCCTTTCACCTACTTCCAGCTATAGACCTGGCTGGAGACCTGGTTATGTGCCCTGGTTGGGAATCGAACCAGCGACCTTTGGGTTCGCAGGTTGGTGCCTTATCCACAGTGCCACCAGCTAGGGCTCGAACCCTTTTTTTTTTTTTTTTTTTTTTTTTTTTAATTGATTTTGAGAGAGAGAGAGAAATAGAGGGAGACATCAATTTGTTGGTCCACTTATTTATGCATCCATCGGCTGCTTCTTATATGTGCCCTGACTGGAGATCAAACTCACAACCTTGGTACATCAGGACAATGCTGCAACCAACTGCGCTACCCAGCCAGGGCTTCCCTCACTCCTTAGAAATACCCAGGAGACTGGATCAAAAGCCCTAGGGCACCTCAGACTGATGGTCCCTGTGTTCACCAATGGTCATTTCTAGTGAATTTCAGGCTTTAACCTTGAGAAGACCAGCTGTTCTCTGATAGCTCTCCTTCCTAGAGAGACTAATGACCTATTCAAGTGCCCACCAGACTTTTGATAGTGTGAATAACTTAGCATATAAACTTTCTGTAGACTGGCAAGTTTGGGGGCGGAGGCAGGTCATAACCTGTTACTTAAAGCAGAAAGATCTGGTTTCAAGAGTGAAAATTCACCCAAGTTCACCCAAAACAAGATGGGAAGCTGCTGGGGCACAATGGACTCTGCACTGGGTCTGGGTCCACAGGGTGAACCTGGGTGGGTTTCTTTGGAATCCTGCCAACTATACCAAATAAATGTTGATATAAGAACATCCAAACTTGTAGAGGATTTTTATAAGAATTTATTTGAGCCAAAACTGATGACAATGCTGGGAAACCAGATCTCAAGTCCTCCAGAGAATAACAGTTTTGGTTTCTTTTATACATTTGAAATTAAGGAGAGAATGTAAGGGAGAATATGAGAGAGTGGGATAAAGCAAGGAGGGGGCTGCATTATAACATGCAGTTAACAACATTTTGTGCTCTCTTAAGGATGGTTATACTTCTGAGGGGTCTGGAAAAAAGGCATTTCAAAGCTGTGTTAACCCCGATGCTTAAAAACAATGGACAGGGCTTGCTTAAGGCAAAGATAAACCTTTTAGTAAAAAGTTATTTGCCTGGGGTGTGACTACCCACCATAAGCTGGCCAGTTAGGAATTTATAATCATATTATCCTATGAGGTTGCTTTAGGCTGGATTTACTACAGTGTCCCTTTTTGTCCAATTCATCTGGCATTCAAACTGGGTTTATACTCAGATCAATTTTTAAACCCTTGCTATTTAAGGCATCACCTGGTACAAACTAAGGAAGGAAGGAAGGAAGGAAGGGAAGAAGGGTGGGAGGAAATAAAGTAGCATGTGTTACAAACCTATGTGACCCACTCATCCCATCCCCCAAAACAGCTTACAACTATTTCTTACTTAGTATACATAAAAATATGTAAGATTAGTATTAACGTGCCATTTCTTAGAAGAGGAGGCTAAAGCTCAGATAGGTTAAAACTCTCCCGAAGCCGGGGCTTCTAAACTAGATCTAATACTGAAGTTCTGCTGCATTCTTCCTACTATCCCAACTTGCCTCCACAGAATATAATAATTTTAAAAATTAGTGCAATATGTCACAAGCCACACAATTCAATGCAGTGTTGTTTTTTAGTATATTCACAAGCTGATGAACCTATCACTACTTTATAATTCCAGAACACTTTCATCACCCCAAGCCAATTAGCAGTTACCTCCCATTCCCCACCTCCCTGTCTCTGGCAAACACTTCCTGTTTTCCTATTCTGGATATTTCATAAAGGTAAAATCATATCATATGTAGCTTTTTGTGTCTGGCTTCTTTCCCTCAGCATGTTTTCAGGGTTCAACCATGTTGTAGCACCTATCAGTACCTCATTTCTTTTTATGGTTGAATACTATTCCATTGGATGAAAAAGCCACATTTTTTTATCCATTAAGGAGTTGGGCATTTGAATTATTTCCACTTCTTAGCTATTATGAATAATGCTCCTATAAACATTTATGTACAAGTTTTTGTGTGGACATATGTTTTTAATTCTCTTGCGTGTATACCTAAGAGTGGAGTTACTAGGTCATATATTAGTAACTCTATGTTTAATCTTTTGAAGAAATGTCAAACTGTTTTTCCAAAGTGGCTGAATTATTTTATATTTCTATCAGCAATACATGAATGGTCTAATTTCCTCATATCCTTGTTAACACATCATCTGTCATTTTCATCATAGCCATCCTAGAGGCTATAATTGGTATCTTTTTGAAATTTTGATTCACATTTTCCTAATGACTAAGGGTGTTGAGCATCATTTCTTATATATATATCGGCCATTTGTATATCTTCTTTGGAGAAAGTATCCAAATCATTTGCTCATTTTCATCTCTATTTTTTAATTTAATTTAATTTCTATTCAGTGTATGGTTGCCCTTCACCTGCCTTGTCACGGACCTGGCTGGAGACCTGGCTTGCAACCTGGATATGTGCCCTGGCTGGGGAATCAACCAGAGACCTTTGGGTTTGCAGGCTGGAGCCTTATCCACTGTGCTACCAGCCAGGGCCAATTGCTCATTTTTAAATTGAGGTATTTTTCTTTTAATTGTGGATTTGTAAGTGTTCTCTATATATTATATATTCTAAGCCTTAATCAAATATATAATTTGCAATTTTTCCCCATTATTTGGGTGTCTGCTCTTTTTTGATAGTGTTCTTTGAACAATAAAACTGTTTAGTATTGATGAAGTTCAACTTAACTATTTTTTTTGTTGGGTGCCTTTGCTTTAAGCATTATATCTTTTGAAGTATTGCCTAATTCAAGGTTATGAAAATTTATACTTATTTTTCTTCCAAGAGTTTTATAGCTTAAATTCTTACATTTGGGTCCTTGATCCATGCTGAGCTGTCATGGTGTGAGAAAGTGGTCCAATTTCAGTCTTTTGCATTTGGATATCCAGTTGCCCCAGCACCATTTGTTGAAAAGACTGTTCTTTCCCCTATCAAATTATCCTGGCCCCCTTGTCAAAAGTCAGCTTATTATAAATAAAAAGGTTTATTTCTGAGCTCTTACTATTTTCCATTGACCTGTATGTCTACTCTAATGCCAATACCACACTGCTTTGATTACTACAGCTTTGTAGTAAGCTTTGAAATTGAGAAGTGTGAGTCCTCCAACATTGTTATTGTTGTTTCAAGATCATTTTGGCTATTCTGAGGCTCTGGTAGTTTTCAGTGTAGAAGTCTCATTTCTTTGTTACATTTACTTAATATCTTTATTGAATATCTTCAAGTTTACTGATACTTTCTTCTGCAAGTTCTAACAGATTTGTTTTAAGTTCTTCCAGTGAATTTTTTATTTTAGTTATATTTATCAACTGCAGCATTTTTGGTACTTTTTAATATAAAGTTTTTAAAAACTTTTATAGATTTTATTTATTATTTTCAGAGAAAGGGGAAGAGAGAGAGGCAGAGAGAGGGAGAGAGAGACATCAGTGTATGGTTGCCTTTCACCTGCCTCCAGCTACGGACCTGGCTGGAGACCTGGCTTGCAACCTGGTTATGTGCCCTGGCTGGGAATCGAACCAGTGTCCCTTAGGTTTGCAGGCTAGTGCTCAATCCACTGAGTCACACCAGCCAGGTGTTTTTTGGTACTTTTTATCATATCTACCTTTTTATTAATAGTCTTTATTTAATGAGTCATTTTTATATTTTCCTTCTATTCTTTAGACATGGTTTCTTTTACTTCTTTGAACATATTTACAATACTTGAGTCAACATCTTCATCTAGGAAATCCAACATCTGGGCTTCCTCAGGGACAGGTTCTATTGGTTGGAATTTTTTCCTGTGTATGGACCATATATTCTGTTTTTGGTATGTCTTATAAGTTTTTGTTAAAAAAAGTAAACACTTAAACATTATAATGTGGCCATTCTGGACACCAGATTCCCTCCCAGGGTTTGTTGCATTTACTGTTGGCTATTGTTTGCTATTGCTGCTGCTGCTGCTGTTTGTTTAATGACTTGTCTGAATTAATTCTGAAAAGCCTATACTCTTTATCATGTTTGGCCACTGATGTCTCTGCTCAGTGAGCTTAGTGGTTGGCTAATGAATAGACAGAGATGTCTAATGCCTTGAACCAATACATCTCCCAGCCTTTGCCAAACTTCTCTGTGGTTGTGTTTGGGGCATGACTTCACTGATTAGATATGTAGTTCCCCACTCTGCCATAGCCTTATTTTGCTGCTTGTATACAGAGCCAGAAATGAGCAATTAGGGCTTTCTTGAGTCTTTCTTGGGCATGTCCATAGCCCTATAGATGCCCATGTCCTTCTCGACTCCCAGGAATTTGTCAGAATTTTTCACAGGCCCCAACAATATTTTATTGCCCAGTTTTTTCTTTCACATTTTTTTCTCAGCTCTTGGTTAGTCCCAACTGGAACCACAGCCTTAGGCAGCTGCTATGTTTTTAAAAATCTCAGTCTTTATTTTTGACAAGTATCCTAACAATAAGGCTGCTTGCACATTCTGAGTCAGATCAAATAAAGACAATTCTGTGAGGATGCAGCTTTTATAGAGAGCTCCAAAACTATTCTGTCCCATTATATTGGCTGTCATTTTGCTAGTTTTCTTGACTACCATTGCAAGGCTGTTGGTTTCTAAGGCTACTGCAGAGATAGGGTGAGGGAGTAGGAATAGAACAAGTTAAAATGCCATAATACTCACTGTGCTTAATAAGATTCAAATGTTTTTCTTGAACAGCTGCTCCCTAAATTATTGCAAACTTTGGGTAATATCTAGAGTTCAGAGAAGTTGACTTTTGACCACTTCTGTTAGTGTTCTCACTGCTTTTCTGGAGGAGTCAATTTTTCAGAGGTCCTCACTCCACCATTCTGTAAGTGCTTCTCTTAAAACAATACTTTATAAATATCACCGTGATTCAATTCTACATTGTGTTCTTTCTACTCAGATGATAAAATATTTCTCCTCCTTTCTCCTTCAGTGAGTAAATTAGAGGGGAGATATGAAAAACATGTTTTCTGACTTTATATAGTGGATTCCTTCTCTACGGTGCCATGGAAGAAAACGTCAGCAGCAAGATGGACCTAAGCTGTATTTCTCCAAATATAAATCCAGAAGCACAATGTTTGTAGTCCTATGCTAGTCACAAAATGCACTGGGATTGGAGACACAACCAATTAAAGAGAGTGGGAAATGGATACATCATATTCCAAGAGGTCTTTTGTGCCTAAGCTTCCTATAGGGAGAAGAGTGGCGCTTCTAACTGAGCTAGGTATGTCATTGCTCAATCCCTAACTCCACTTTGCCTTTCTCCACAGCTTTCTTCAAATAGCAGGTGCCAAGGTGAGTGGGATGCAAAATAAATCCTTATCAGTTCATTCCCTTTTCTGAGCAAAACTGGAATTGATAAAGGAGCATGGTGACAAATGTCAGATGCCAGGGAGTGATTAGAGGGGAATTTGCATGCATGACCTCACCCAGAAACTCCAGCCCCAAAGCATATAAATAGGTGACATCTAACCCAGCTCCAGATCCAGCAGTTTCCAAGTAGATCAAGACCATGGCAGGCCTTGGTTCCATGATGCCATCCCTGGGGCTGCTTCTGTGCCTTGGAATGCTGTTTACTTCTGCCAGCTCTGCAAACAGCAGTGACCACTGCATGCTCTTCAGCACAGTCATCTCCACCACTGCTTCAGCCATCCAGGCCAATTCCAAGGTGTACGAAAGCAACAAAGTCTACACAAGTGAGTAGAAACCATTCTCTCTATTGTCTTTTTTTCCTCTAAAGGGAGTTCACCAGAATTTCAGAACAGAGCCCTCCACCTCTGCTCTTGCTTACACAAAATGTGTGTTTTTGACCTGGATGGGCAATGGGGTCAGAAAGAATGAGAACATGTGAAAGTGGGTTGGGTGGGAATATCTCCGTATGATTCCTGTGCCAACTTGAGCAACAAAGAGCCATTAAGTCTCCACACCCAAGCTAACTGAGTCCCAGCAGGAGCACACCCACAGCAAGTTCTGACTTAAAATCAGCATGTTTATTATCTTAAAGGACAATACTTGCATCATACTTTGTAATCTTTTCACGTACATTTGATAATGCAGTGCCACTGTGGATGACTATATATTGCACAACTCCAGCAGGCACCGTTTGCATTTAGGGCACAGATGAAAAATCTAGTTCGCTGGACATCTTCTATATAAGGACATCTATATAAGGAGCCTGAAGCTGGGGGAAGTTAAATGACTTGCTCAGGGTCTCACTGCTATAAGTGGCAGAACTGGCACTTGAATCTTGTTCTGTTTATTCTTAATCCAATGCTTTCCTTAGAGGTAATATTTTATAAATATCCCTTTTGGGATCAGCCAATCCTACAAGTCAAGGCAAATGCTTTCTAGTTGATTTCAGAACAACATTTAATATGGTAGCTTAAATGTGTTAATTCATTTAGTCCTCATAACAACCTACTAGGTAGAGACCACTGTCATTCCTGTTTCGAAGATGAAAAACCAGGAAGAAATGCTAGTGACTTGCTCAGGTCACGGAGCTACTTAAATGGTAGAGCTGGGATATGAACCTGAGTAATCTATCTCCAGAGACTCTGCCCTTAACCACTCCATTCTATGCCTCTCAATTATAGAAATGAGAGCTGATACTTACCATGTGCTGAGTACTATTCTAAGGGTCAATGCTATTACCTTCCCATTGTACAGATGACAACTAAGGCACAGGTAAGTCAAAGTTTTACCTAAGATTACTAGTAACAGAGCTAATATTTGACCCTAAATAACAGTCCAGCTTAGTTCAGCCAGGCTATCCAGCTTCAAAGCACATATTTTTATCTGCTATGTTATCCTGCCTCTCTTAAAACTCTAACCAGCCCTGGCTGGTGGCACAGTGGATAAGGCACCGGCCTGCGAACCCTAAGGTCTCTGGTTTGATTCCCCAGCCAGGGCACATAACCAGGTTAGGAGCCAGGTCTCCAGCCAGGTCCATGGCTGGAGGCATGTGAAAGGCAACCATACATAGATGTCTGTCTCCCTCTCTGCCTCTCTCCCTTCCCCTCTCTCTAAAAATATATATTTTTAAGATTTTACTTATTATTTTCAGAGAGAGGGGAAGGGTGAGAGGCAGAAAGGGAGAGAGACATCAGTGTATGGTTGCTTTTCACCTGCCTCTAGCTACAGACCTGGCTGGAAACTCGGCTTGCAACCTGGTTATGTGCCCTGGCTGGGAATCTAACCAGTGACCTTTGGGTTCACAAGTTGATCTAAAAGTAATTTTTTTTAAGTTTTTTTTTATTAAAAAAAAACAAACAAAAAAAAAAAAAAAAAAAACTCTACCCAAATTTTGCAGAGACCGCCAGGGTGACATCCACACCCATGGTCTACAGATTCCAGGCTTCAGCAAGTAAATGACTATAGCCCACCTTCACACAGCCATGCCAGTTTACGCCTTTTTTCTTTTTTTTTCCCATGGGAACTGTCACTAAATGCCTCAGTTATGATAAGGCCATATCCTACTTGCTTAGGCAATGAATCTTGTCCTACAGGGCAGGGATAATAATCTTGTAATTCCAGATGAAAATAAGCATAATGTGACCATGTATGGGAAAGGAGCTGGGGACCAGAGGGACTGCTACAGAAGGGATTAGGGACCTCTGGTTTAAGTAGTCCCAAGGTGAAGCCTTTTGCTGTTGAAATGGAAGAAACAGAGACCTACCTGGTGAAGGGTAGCGGGGTGCAGGGTGGGGTGGATGATGAGCCTTCTAATAGCAGGAAGACAGGAGAAAGAAGAGTCAAAAGATGATCAGTGAGACACTTTAAAGGGAAAAGACCCCTTGAAAGGGAACATGCTGAGTGAAAGGGAAACCACTGCGGCATTTAGAGGCAGTGGTGGAGCAAAGGGAAGGAGAAGAAGGAAAGGATGCAACTTCCCCAAACTTCATCTGATTTCATCTCAGAATGTGCTATAGCTCTGTGATATGCTGTAGGAATCATTGTAATCCAAATCCTGTGCTCACAAGAGGTTTCAAGTGCCAGACTCCACACCTAGGATTACAAAACAAGTCTCTGTGATTTCCCTGCATAGTGGGTCATCCCAGGACTCAGTTGGCTGGGGAACTAACTTTTAGGGAGACTAAGTAAATGCCCATGTAAACTTAACTTCTCCTGAATTTTGAAAATCTCTAAATTTCAGGGTGTGTGTCAATATTGGTAAGTCATGAATAAATGGCTTGGTAGTCCCAAGACACAAATGCAGCTCAGGTAATATATTTGAACAGATTCCTTGGGTCTGTCTTTGTATCATTGAAAGAAACCCGTAACACAATGATATTGATGTTAAGACTGTCCTAGGTAAGCATCTGCATCCAACTTGCCTTTTTTCCTGAATCTTCAGCTTTAAGAGTACTCACTATACAACTCTAGATGTATGACTTTTTAAATCAATCAATTAGTAGTTATTTATTGCCCTCCAGCTGCCCAGCACTGGGCTGGTCAAATACTGACACAGATGAAAACCACAGTATGCAGTTAAGCTATAATGTAATTAAGCACTCAACTCTACAGTAAAAAACATAAACATTTCAGCAGTGAGAGGAAAAGAAGGTTGAAATGGCCCAGATGTGGGACATAAGCAGGATCTTGAAAAATACATAGGGTTGAAATGTGTGATGAGTATAAAGATTCCTCACAGACAGCCAGACGTGGACAAACCAGGAGCAGGTGTGAGTCAAATGTGTCTGCGGAACCACAGGAAGGCAGGCTGCCCCAGGAGTGGGAGCGCAAAGCAGAGGGAGAGGGGAAACCAGAAGAAAGGACAGAGGTGAGAGTATGCCCCCAGGAGAGCTGACAGATACATGACTACCTGGATGACACCATCACCTCACCCTCAGGCACACATCTAGGACAAAGGCCAGGTTCTCACTAAGCAAGTAAGGGCCTGTAGGATCTGGCTCTGCCCATATTAATTGCAATAACAAATAAACAAAACAGAGAAGTGTTCTGTGTTAGAAATAGTAACAATCACAATTTATCTAACATCCACCAAGTATTAAAGTCTTTTCATTGTTCTCTTTACTCCTTTCAAGATAGGGTATCATGATATCCATATTTAAAAGGATAATATATTTATCTCCAGACCTAAAATCAGGTCTGGTGCAAAACAAGCATACAATAAATATTTGTGCAGTGAACGATAAAGAATAAGGAGACAGGCTTAGAGGTAAAATGACTTGTTAAGGGTAGAATTAAGAACCAGGACTGTCTGATCCTATTGTGCTATAAGATCAATTTTCTTTGGTGTGTGAAGAAGTCTTTGAAGGAATTTTTGGGTTTCTGGAAGTACCTTGGCACACACCTTAGCATTGAGGAATTCCTTCAGAAAGGGTCTTTCAAGGAAGGAAATGAACCCACTGAAATATTCTCTTGAAATTATCTCCCAGTTACGTACCAGAATGTTAAAATGGGCAAATGTAATTAGCAAATGCCAATGGGGTTTCTTGTGAGTGCATGCCAGGCTAGGGCATAGGAGACTCACCTGAGTAAAGAGGGCTAGTGAACTCTAAGGGATCATTTGACAGGAATCTGCATTAAGGCCCCAGGGGCTCAGAGGCCCTCCTTCCCTTACGCTCAATGACAGAGACGAAGAGCTTCAGCTTTTCTAGGACTAGGAAACAGGCTTTGTTTCAAGTTGGCAATTACATTCCCAGCCCTGGCTGGTGGCTCAGTGGATAGCCACTGGCCTACAAACCCAGCGGTCACTGGTTCAATTCCCAGTCAGAGCACATAACCAGGTTGCAAACCAGGTCTCCAGCCAGGTCTGTGAAAGGCAACCATACGCTGATGTTTCTCTCCCTTTCTTCCTTCCTCCCTTCCCCTCTCTCTAAAAATAATGAATCAAATCTTTTTTTTAAAACATGACATTCCAAGCCCTGGTTGGTGGCACAGTGGATAAGGTGCCGGCCTGTGAACCCAAAGGTCGCTGGTTCGATTCCCAGCCAGGGCACATAACCAGGTTGCAAGCCAGGTCTCCAGACAGCTCTATAGCTGGAGGCAGGTGAAAGGCAACCATACATGGATGCTTCTCTCCCCCTCTGCCTCTCTCCTTTCCCCTCTCTCTAAAAATAATGAATAAAATCTTTTTTAAAAAATGACATTTCCAATGATCAGGAAGCACTTTCAAGGGGGCCTACTTGACCCATTCACATGCATCAACCCGTGCTCTTCCCACATGCCATTCCCCCTGAAAGAAGGGCAGAGCACATTCATCCCCCCTCATCTGACAGATAAGAACCAGGCTCAAGAGAGGTTAAGGGCCGGCCTCACATCTTACCCCTGGTGTGTAGAACCAGTGAATGTTTCCTTTTGTCTAGCTTTTACTGCAGAAAGTTAAGGAAACACCAAAAAGCACTAAGAAGAAAATAAAAATCACCTGTAATCCCTCTACCAAGAAATCACTGCAGTTAGTATCTTGATGGCTTTCCTTCCAGACTTATTTCAACTTCTATAAAAATGCGACCATTCTATATATACATGCTATTTATAACAATTTTTAAAGCTAATTTTGATTTCATGACCCTCATCCCTTGTCTTGCTATATAGGTGGCTGATTGTCTCCTTATCCTTTCTTCCTAGTATTGGTTCCTATAGATTACAGGACCATATCTGTGGTCCTTCGAGCACTGGACACGAGCAACAACTCCATAGGCCGCTGGTACCAAGCAGACCAGACCTGCAACAGCAGTGCCCTGTATCTCGTGAAGGATCCCCATGACAGGTTCTTCAAGGCCAACTGGGAATCTCCTCACTCCATGAACATAACTACAGTCGAGATACAGTAAGAATCTATGTACATAGGATTTGGGCTTTTCCAATTTCATATTGGGTTTATGATGTTTTACACTGATCTTGGAGGACTCAAAATACAAACTAGATATGATGTGGAGAATTCAGTACCTGCACTCCTTTCTGCTTCACCATTTTTGTCCTATCTTTTATCTGTAAGAGTTTACACACACAAACACCCACACACATACACCATGTATGTTCAACATAAACAGAAAGAACTGGTGTTAATGAAAACCAGAGCTGGACAGTGGTTACAGTAAAATGAATGAATATATACACACATATATTCATAGTACATATATGCATAAAGATTTTTTTTTTTTTTTTTTTTTGCCCTTTGCCTTTGGTTTTATTTATATGGAAGAAATAACATTTTTTTCCACCTTTTTAAAATTTTATTGTTGTATTATTTGCCCTTTTTGCTCCCCTCTGTCCCCCTCCCCACCCACCCATTCCCCCCAAAGTCAATCCTACCTGTTGTCCACGTCCATGGTTCCTTTATACTAGGTTCTTGTCTAAGCTGCTCCCCTTTCTTGCCTCTGCCTCCCCCCTCCCCCCATCCCCTTTCCCCCTGACCACTGAAGGCCTATTCATTGTATTCATATATTTGGTTCTGTTTTGCTTGTTGTTAGTTTTGCTCATTATTGTCCCGTAATGGGTGAGATCATATGATATTTGTCCTTCACTGACT
>PVIW01013265.1:0-28133 GCA_004026585.1 Noctilio leporinus
TCAACTCAAGATGGATAAAGGATTTAAACATAAGCAGTGCCACCATAAAGGTCCTGGAGAAAAATATAGGCAGTAAACTTTTGGATATCCTATGCAGAAATATGTTTACTGATACTTCACCAAGGGCAAAGGAAATCAAAGAACAAATCAACAAATGGGACTATATCAAATTGAAAAGTTTCTGTTCAGCTAAAGAAAACACCAGGAAAATTCAAAGAGAACCAGCTGTATGGAAAAACATAATTGAGCATGATACCTCAGACAAGGGTCTGATCTCTAAAAGATATAAAGAACTAATGCGACTCAACACCAGGGAGACAGACAGCCCAATTAAAAAATGGGCAAAGGACCTGAACAGACAACTCACTGAGGAAGATATACAAAGGGCCCAGAGGCGTAGGAAAGAATGCTCAACATCACTAGTCATCAGAGAGATGCAAATTAAAACCACAATAAGATACCACCTCACACCTGTCAGAATGGCCATCATCAACAAATCAACAAACAATAAGTGTTGGGGAGGATGTGGGACAAAGGGAACCCTCATGCACTGTTGCTGGGGATGTAGACTGGTGTAGCCACTGTGGAAAATAGTATGGGGTTTCCTTGAAAAACTGAAAATGGAACTGCCTTTTGATTCAGCAATTCCACTACTTGGACTATACCCAAAGAATCCTGAAACACCAATTCATAAGAACCTATGTACACCTATGTTCATAGCAGCACTATTTACAATAGCCAAGTGCTGGAAACAGCCTAAGTGCCCATCAGTGGATGATTGGATCAAAAAACTTTGGTACATTTATACAATGGAATTCTATATAGCAGAAAGAAAGAAGGAACTCATACCCTTTGCAACAACATGGATGGAATTGGAGAGTATTATGCTTAGTGAAATAAGCCAATCAGTGAAAAATGAATATCATATGATCTCACCCATTACAGGACAATAATGAACAAAACTAACAACAAGCACAACAGAACCAAATATATGAATACTGTGAATAGGTCTTCAGTGGTCAGGGGAAACGGAGTTGAGGGGAGGCGGGAGGCAGAGGCAAGGAAGGGTAGCAGCTTAGACAAGAACCTAGTATGAAGGAACCATGGACATGGACAACAGGTGGGATTGACTTTGTGGGGAATGGAAGGGTGGGGATGGGTACAGAGGGGAGCAAAAAGGGATGGATGTAATACAACAACAATAAAATTTTTTTAAAAACTATGAATATTAAACTGACAACAAATTCAACTATCAGCTACAGAATCTACAAACAAACAAACTAAACAACCAATAAGAATAAAATCAGAATCATAGGTATGAAGGTCATTGGGAGGGTTATAACCTGGGAGGGGGAAGGAGGGGAAATGAGGAAATGGTGCAGGGATTAAGAAGCATAATTGGTGGGTACAAAATAGATGGGGCAAGTTAAGAATAACGGAGGACAAGGTGAAATCAGGAATTTATATGCATGACTCATGGACATGAACTAAGGTGGGTGAGATTGCAGAAGGAAAATGGGGTCCTGGGTAGAGGAGAGCAAAGGGAAAGAAGATGGGACAACTGTAACAGCATAATCAATAACATAGCTTTTTTAAAGAAAGTTGAGGCTGATATAAAATATTTCTCACTATATTAACAGCATTTAAAGAAATCGTTGAGTACTTTTCAAATAAGCAACTATTTTTTTTGTGAGTTTCTATAAATATAATTTTTGCCAAGGACCAATATTTTGCGCTATGAATTTAAGTGCTAAATCAACCTAAATTCCTCTCCAGGCTCTGCTCTGACCCAAAGAGATTTGACTGCTCAACCTTCATTTGTAAAGTTTCTACCTTTCCTTTTTGTCAGAGTCTGAAGTGGAGCACTGAAATACCACAGAAAGTCCATCTTCTTCGTATTTGCAACCTGGTAAGAAGCCTGAAAGTCTCCTGAGAGGAGGATTAGATAAGTTTTATGAAATGTCCAGTGTACTGTATGATTTTATCCCAACTCAAACCTTATATTTTAAAAAGATTCATTGTTTTCCTAGTCTTAAATTTCACATTAGCCTTTTCCATTGACCACGGAAATGTAACAATAACCTTTCCTTAAGATTTTGAAAGAGTATTAGGCTACTGAAGCACAATCGTGAATAATAATAGCTCTTAAGCAACCAGTTCATCTTAATAACATATCTTTCTCCCCAAGAGCTTTCTAAAAGTATTCCAAGGCAACTGGAGCCTGTCTTTAAATATTGTAGCTTTTAGAATAAAAAACTTGTCTGAGTCCCTCTTGTAAAATTAATTAAAATGGACACACTATCCAAGCAGAGACAATACTAGAATTTCTTTACTATAAATACTTGTCATGGCAACATTTTCTGTAATGTCATTTTAACATTTTGTTTTATTTTTTATTTATGAATTTACTGGCGTGACATTGGTTAATGTGGACATATAGGTTTCAAGTGTACATTTCTATGATACATAATCTGCATATTGCATTGTGTATCTGCCACCCACAGTCAAATCATCTTCTGTCACCATATACCCTCTAGCACCTCTTCCCTCCACCTTCCCTCTGGTAACCACCATACTGTTGTCTGTGTCTCTGAGTTTAAGTTTTATATCCCACATATGAGTGAAACCATATGGTTCTTAGCTTTTTCTTACTGACTTGTTTCACTTAGCATAATATTTTCGGGGTCCAAATAGCAGTCTTTCATCTTCTCTAAAGGCTGAGTAGTATTCCATTGTGTATATGAACCACATCTTCTTTATCCAATACACTATTGAATAATACCTTGGTTGTCATGAACACAGGGACACATATCCCTTTGCAAATAAATGTTTTTGAGTTTTTCAGCTAGATGACCAGAAGAAGGGTTTCTGGATCATATGGTAACTCTATTTTTAGTTTTTTGAGGTACTGCCACACTGTTTTCCATAGTGACAGTACCAGTTTACATTCCTATCAGCAATGAAATAGTCCCTTTTTCTCCACAACCTCTCCAATACTTGTAACTACCTGTCTTGTTGATTATAGCCATCCTAACGTGTGTGAGGTTGTAACTCATTGTAGTTGTGATTTGTATTTTCCTAAATGCTAGTGAAGTTGAACATATTTTCATACATCTGATGGCTGTCATTTAGGGAAAGTATCTATTCAGTTCCTCTGGCTATGTTTTAATTGGGTATTTGGTGTTGAGTTGTGTAAGTTCTTTATATATTTTGGATATTAGCCCTTTGAGCTGTTGTTTGCAAATTTTTTAAAATATTAATATATAAATAAGGAAAACAGACTTTTAGTGAAAAAAATTGTAACAACTCTATTTCTTATCACTAAAATAAAAGAGTGGTGGACTGAAAGTTTCTTACCTCTCTGTGATGGGACAAAAATTGTACTAAATATAAATGAAAAATCTGGAATTAATAACAGGAATATTATTAATAATCAATACAGAAAAACTACTTTCTGAAGACCGATGTTTGACAAATCATTGAGAGATACACAAAATGTTTCCAGTAACTTGGTGATCAATAGCTAAGAATATGAGAGCATTAATTATAAACTAAATAACACAAAATAAGTTATTTCTGAGAATGGACTTGATCCTTTAGATTAGGGTAATTGGAAGAGCTTAGGGAAGGAAAGAACTAGGTCTTCAAATTTGAATATTATGTGCAAAGTCAGGGAAAAATGGAAAGTATGTTCGAGCAAAGCTCAAAGCCCATTTAGTGGAAAGCAAATAAATTATATGGATTCAACTATTCATTCAATGAATATTTACATAAATGCCAGCTTCCTGTCAATAAGGATACAAAATTGAGGGCCTCAACTTGTCAGGTAGCCCCCAGTCTTATGGTAAGAAACATATATTCATAGATAAGTCAGAAAATAATATAGAAAATGCCAATACAACAAAAGCACAGTTATGGCACTTCTTGAGCACAGAAAAGGGGAAGAGTAAGTAAATAAGATTATTTTAGACAGAGGAACCACACTGCAAAGTATGTCCATCCTCCTGGAGCAACAGATAGATTGGGAAAAATAAGACATAGTTCCGTTCATGAAGAGCTATGTATGTCACTCTAAAGACATCAGGCTTTCTCTTGTAGGCTACAATAAAATAGAAAAATATTTGGGGGAAAAAAGGGGCTGGATCACACCTCACCTTACAGAGACAGCACTGGTAGCAGAATGAAAGGACATAGAGGTGGGCAATCTTCCTCAGGTCAGGGAATGTAGCTGGGAGTCTCTGAGAACAGCATGTCTCTATAAGGATGTTGACACTGGGGTTGAAGAAGAGGTGACACAGTGGTGATCAGGGTGGAGTAGGCCCCTTCATGACACTGAAGAAGGGATTTCTGAGGATAGGTACTATCAATAGTGTAGGGTTGACTAGAGGAATAGGAGGTTTAAATATTATTCTGAGGAATGGGATGCACTAAAGACTTTTGAGCAGGTAAGGCTTCATAATAAGAGGTATTTGGGGAAATTTTATGTGGTAGTTTTCAGCTGTATTGTCAATATTTTGCTCAGATCAATCAAAGATGAAGTAATATGAAGTAACTGTCCCCCAAATTAATTGTTTTGTTGAATAAACTGCTTAATTATATCAGAAATTAATAACCAATATATAAACAAAAGGTCAATGACAAAATGTCAGCTATTGCTTATGTTCACCATGCCATGTAAAAAATATCTAGACATATAACGAAATGTTCAATGATATTTGGAACCATTGCATACCTTAGATTCAGCCCTGGTTTGGCCTGAGTATACTGTACAGGCCACCCATAATACCTTTATAACTCTATTAAAACCAATGTATAAGGCACCAGCCTTTAAACCCAAAGGTCACTGGTTTGATCCTCCAGCAAGGGTACGTAACCAGGTTGCAAGCTAGGTCTCCAGCCAGGTCTCCAGCCAGGTCTCCAGCCAGGTCTGTGGTGAAAGGCAACCATACGTTGATGTTTCCCTGTTATCTCCCTCTCTGCCTCTCTCCCTTCCTCTCTCTCTGGAAATAATAAATAAAATCTTTAGAGAATAAAAAACATACATTAAAAAAAAACAATGATTAGGATCATATGGACATACATTTTAATGGTTCCTTCTTTTCCTTTTTTCCTTCTTTACATATAATCTGTTATAAAGATATTATAAATAAAAATTATGCCTGTCCTTTAGACTTAGTGTCTTAGGGGAAGCATCTACTGCACAGGTCAGCCTTTCTCTCCTTGTACTAGGTTTAGTCCAGAGCCCGGGGTAAGCTCTGTCCAGGCCCTGAATGGTATTAGAGCCCCAGAAGCTTCTTTCTCTCTCTCCACTCAAGGCTTTACAGTTTTGAGATTTTCAAAAGCCTCGATAATGGTCTGTCTCACAGGCAATAGTACCCTAGTGGGTAGAAATTGACCTGACAGTACGGAAATTCCAAGGTCCCATGGCCCCTGAAGTCTGATTAGGTGGTTCATTGCAAGACTGACATCAAGCAATAGAACATGAAAAAACGCCTCAAATAGTGTTTGAAATTGATTTTGGGGTCACAGCAACCTGCACTTCTGACCCTGACTTTTAACCTCCTCACATCTTGCTTTCCAATGCTGCTGTTATTATAATTGCGTGCACTCTGAGCAGAGAAGACACGTGCAGGGGCAGAATACTACAGCAACAGTTGTGGGCAACAGCTGCCTGAACAATTTGTTTGGGGAGCATTTTGAGAATGATTATACTTGCTGGTTGGAGTGGTTTGGTTGCATTGATTTTTCCCTTTTTTCCTGTGGTAACTATTCCTGGATATTGTAAATATTCATCTGAATATTGCATATATGAGGGGAAACGTTATTGAATTGAGTTTGGGAGGGTAATTTGGAAGGAGGTATCTAGCTAGCCCTACACTCCTCTATGTTGTGCAAGCCCTCTGCTACAAAGGGCAAAAACAGGTTTTTTGGCCCTACTGACACAGATGACAATTCTATGCTGTTTTATTTCAGTTACCTGGAACAATGGGAGCGGTTTACTAATTTGCTGGTAAACGGTGAAGATACAAAAGCTCCAGCTAAGCCACCAGGCACATTTCCTCTCTAATGTGGCTGCAGTTACTCTCCCAGCCTCCTCTATTCCCCACTCAAGAGGAAAAACTTCATCTCTCTCCTTCTATGATATCCACACATTGAAATACAGCACTGGCTAAACCCAGGAGAGCTGACTTTGAAAGGTAATGGGAAGAACTATTTCCTTTCAAAAGAAATCTGGCAGCCTTTAAGGATTTGCAGCGCAGCACTTTCAGATGAATCAGAGTCGAGTAGAAACTACAAATACTCTAAAAAAACATTGATGCCAATATTACTCACACCCCTGGAATATTAACATGTATACACACTTGCACACCCCCCAGAAATGTGTTCATTTCACAATTCACAAATGGTAAAGAGACCTTTTCTGAATTCTTTTTCTCAGGGACTTAGGAGCCAGCCTTAAAATTGTGACTCTTCCAATCCTTTCCCATATTTTAAAAATACTTATATTAAAGTCAGCTTTCTCAGTCCATACACATTTTCTGCATCCTAGTGACTACCCCCCTGCCTCACTAAATAGGATGTTTTCTTGGGGCTTCTGTATCCTCTTTGGCATGACTTAATTCAGAAATGTCTGACACCCCATGGCAGAACTCAAGGCTGTATTACTCTCCAGACAAAATGCTAGTTACAGGGTATAGACAGTTACAGATTTGATCTCTTCACCCTCATGGAGATGTCTATGTGTAGAAAATATGCTTCTGGGCCATCTAACAATATGGGCCCAGAACTGTTGGGCTTCTGGTCTAAATTGCATGCAATTAGGACACCTCAGATTCCCATCTTTTGGTCCATAACCCCAGGTTCTCAGGCGAACTTTGTAGGCTGTCTTGTATAAGAGGTAGATTTCAGCAAAGAATCCAGTAAAACTACCTGGCTCCTTGTTTTATCCAGGAAAATGACTTAATTATTCAGTTTCATTTTGCTGTGAGACCACTTAAATATCCAGGATTAAAATTGGAATGGAAGAGTGGACAGTAAGGAGGGTAGAGATGTACAGAAGGAGGAATTCAAAAGTGAACTTATTTCTTACCATTCATTGTGAGAGCTTGTGATGAGTTAGAACAACAGGTAGCTCAGAAGTTTCAGCCTGGACAAACCCTTCAGGATGGTGTTCCATATCTCCATCCAACAACCTTCTGTTTATGGAGAACCTGTTAAGTGCAAGGCACTCCCATAGGTCTTACATAGCCTCTGAAAGCATTAAATGTACACCCTTTCCCAAGATTGCAGCACACAGGATGGACCTACTGTGGCTCGTAGGAAGGAAATTGCACCTGCACTCAAACAAATGCAGCAACAGCAACATGCCAACCTCCATGATGACAAGTCACTTGACTCCGAGAGAATATCTGACTCCAGTGCTTCTATTTTCCTTTGAAAAATGTCCTGTGTCTTCTGATTCCAAGTTTACATCTAGGGACAACCCCTTTCTTTTGCTATACCTCTAGGCAAAGAACATATGTCACAAATGCCATGGCCATATTTAGACATCATCTGTTGTTCAGCTTCACCAAGCCCGTGGCCACATTCCCTTTTACGCAGCAATTACTCATGAAACCTGAACACTCCTGCAAATTAGTGTTAGGTTGCTTTCATTTCCCAATTAACTGCCCACCTGCTATTATAAGACACAAGTTAGTCATAGTCAGTCTTTTCCTCTCCAGCCTTTAGGAAGAAAAAGAAGTACCCAACTTCTTTATGCAGATAATAATTAATGTGTGAAATGGTCTGCCAAAGGCAACAATGAAACAAGCAACTGAGGGTCTATTAAAAAAAGAGCCAGACAAGGACAAAAAAAAAATATTCCATGATATAAACACTAGACAGGTGGATGGGTTTTGATAGGCCATATGGCCTCCTTCTGTCTTACAATGTACTGTGAAATTATATTTTGCAAAACCCCTTCAAGAACCAAGTTGATTTCTAAACAGTAAATTATGCCAAAGAAAATGCTTATAATGCCTTATCTATGAACATTAATTTAAGGTCAATTATGTATTTCTGGGGATGTTTTCAAGACTTGCACTGTAAATGAGGGTGAGATGAAAAGACAGGGGAGAATAATTTAGTCTTGTTTTTTCTCAAGAAAAATGGATATGCATTTTCCAAACTCATGGCAGAGGAAATGTTCATGCCCCACTGCAGCCTCTGCAGACAACCACTGTGTTGTGGACCCACTGCACTGAGCTGCATGACAGACAAGAAATGCACCGACTAATGAAAAACAGTGTCATTTCTGGAAAACATTAGAAACTATGTTTCTTCCCCTCAGTAAGGCAGAGCATATGATTTCCATTCTCACATTATGACAGAAATGGTCCACTTGCTGTACTCAAAGAGCTATTGCCTGAAATTCTGGGAGCCTATGCATGATGGGAGCTACGGACACACATCTTTAGGCCCAGTTTCATAGACACCCTGGTTGACAAGATAACACAGTTTTGATAGCAACTTTGGGCTGAAATCATTTCTCTTCAAATTTTCAAAAAGTAATTATTGCCAATAGATTGGAATACAAGAAATTCATTGCCTTTTAGAGCAACTTAGTTTAGTATTTTTTTGGAACACAACTCAAATTCAATGACACACACCAGCTTAGAAATAATAATAGGATCACTCTAACTGATAAAATGGTACTTTTCTCTCTCTCTCTTTTAAAGAATTTATTTATTAATTTTAGAGAGAGGGGAAGGGAGAAAGGCAGAGAGGGAGACAGACATTAATGTATGGTTGCCTTTCACCTGCCTCCAGCTACAGACCTGGCTGGAGACTTGGCTTGCAACCTGGTTATTTCTCTTTTTCTACTCTCCCCAGACTACCCATGATGGCAGAATACCCTGTGACCTAATGTTTCCCCCTATAGGACTTAAGAGGTTGTTTCCTGGGTATGTGAGCCTCTCAGGTACTATGTGGCACCTGAATTGGCCTTTAACCTGGTTCCTTGCTGAGATGTCACCAGGTGCTACAGATGCAAAAGTTGTCAGCACTGGAGTGAAGCCAGTGGGACTGATCTTTGTGCAGTGCCTGAAGGCATGTTGTCTCCACCAGCCTTCTGAGGTGGCATCAAAACCTGAAGGGATCCATGAAAATGCCTGGGTCTGAAGGCCCCTGGGCAGTGCTGCTGTGGTGCCATAGCAAAAGCCTTTTGCTAGAGCTGTCTCATGTTCCAGCATGAGTTTAAAGGGAGGAAGCATCCCTCATCCACTCTGGAGCTGTGCCATCAAGTAGGTCATAGGCCATAGCTCCTAGCATGTGTCACAGAGCTCTTAGAGAAACAGCTCTCTTTGTCACTCAACTCTTTATTGTCCTTCCCTCTTCCTGGGACTGCTGTTTGAGCCCTTGGGACCTGGGTGAATGAAATTAGACAGATGGATATTATGGTGCCCTCAAAATACTTTCCCATGAGCTATGATACATACTTGCCTTAGGCTGAGATTTTTCCCAGCAGAATTTCTGTCCATCATGCAACTAGTGCCCAACAGAGTCGAGTCAAGAGATCTAGATACAAGGTCATCTATTGGGCTAAATTGGGCCCCCATGTCACAACTTGAGTAATTGAACAGATTAGTGTTTCTATATTCCTTTGGTTTCCAGTTTCATATAAGCCAATACAATATCCAAAAAGAAAGTTTAGTAGGTATTTAGTTGATCATACTGCAAATGAAAGCAGAATTTGTGAATTGAGAAAGTGGACTTATTTCACTTTTTTCTCTTGGTGTAGGTAAAACTATAAAAGAATATTGGAAGCTTACTCATTCTTCCTAAGCTTTGGAGAATCACATTGTACCCAACAGAGAGAAAAGCAAGTACAATGATACTAAAAATAGAAAAAATTAAGGACCTAGTCTGATAGTCTTTTCAATCTTTTGTCTTTTCTGCCCCCAAAACTAAAGTGGACTATACCTCCAACACATCATGACAATCTACTGGCCAGCAAAATTAGGTCATTTAACCCATCATTTTAGCTATATAAGGCCAAGCAATTGGTTTGACCCACTTTTTCCTCCACTAAAATGACTGACTTGTAGATATGTTTGAATGGATGACATTTGAGAAACACACAAACAGTAGAATCCAGAAGGAAGTCATCACTAGCCTCAATATTAAATTATCCTTTTTTTTTCAATGCATCAACTACAATAAAAATAATTTTGTAGGCACTGTTATATGTTTTCTCAGTTTGTTTAATCATGCATTCCATGTGGCTCAAGAAATAAGAAGCATGTTTACAGCCTTTCAATGAATATCATGTTCTTCCAAATTTATAAAAAGAAACTTCTAAAGTTATATGAAAAGTTAAATGTGGATAAAAGGAAAGTTTTCAAATGACTTCCTATTATGAAAATGTACAAACCTTCTTAGTTTATTTTATGACTTAGACTTATTGAAGCTACCCAAGATGACTTCAATCAATATTTATTAGACCACCAGCATGAGAAAGCCATCTTTCAGATCCTGAAAACTGAAAAGGACTGCTATACCCCCACCCCCTAAAAACAACATATACTCTACACATCTGGGTTCTTCTTGAGGTTCAAAATCTGCCAGTTTCAGAGGGAAACAAAGAAATCCTCCCAAGAATTTATAGCCTTTTCAATATTTTCTTGCATCACTTTACTAAAAATATACAATCCAGAAAAAATATCAATGCATTCTTTTTCCAATTTCTTGTGAACAATAGAGGCCATTAAAGATATAATTAAAACACATCTACAAAAAGAAAGCACAAACCAAGATGGCTTTGATCCATAGCAGCCCATCTCCTCAGAACCTGTAATTACTCTGTGTAGTTTAGCGGATTAAGCACCAGTTGCTGTTACTCAAGAACCACATTGTTGGGTGTGTGTACAAAATAACCACCTGTGTTAAACAATCCCCAGTGTTATGTACAGGATGGCAGCTCTTCCTGTACCACAAACAGATGACAGATCAGTATTATGCCACATTAGTGTTGTCCTATAAGGACTTCTTCCATGATTGTAACTTGGAAAACTCACACATTTTCATAAACTACCTCAAGATACCAATAATTTTAATTATCTTGATATTCTAGCTCCCAAGTCTAAAAACTAAGCTATTAAGAAGACAGACCTTGAGGACAGGACAACCCTGATAATAAAGTGTGGCAATTCTCAAAAGATTGGGATTAGGGGGATTAACTCATCTATCAGAAAGTAAGAGCTTCATTTAGGAGGTGGGCACCAAATAGTAGCTTCATAAATTTTCTGTAATTTCCAATTTATGCTGAGATATGGGCTACACTGGCTAGGGATATGTAGCTCAGCTCTGCCAGGGGTCTGATGAAGCACAGAGGTCAGGGGACGGATTTCACAGAGACCCATCTGTGTGCCTCCTAGAAGAGTGAAGCAGTGTCAGGAGAAAACAAAATAAAAAGACTGAAATATAAGCATTTGCATTCATCCACTCCCATTAAAACATTCAAGGCACCAACCAGAGCATGCTCTCTGTGCTAAAACTGTGATAGACACTTGAGATGAGAAGCCTCCAATGCACATTAGAGCCATGGACTGGCACACATCCATTTCTGGTGGCATCTTTCATTTCTCAGCTACTCTCTGATGCCTAAGTGTGAAAAACTCAGTATGCTGAAACTGAATTTTTAGATTGCTGTACATCAATACACATTTGTTTGTTTTCCAAATCAACAACAAATACAACACTAAATGCTCAGGCTGCTCAGTCTGCAGCCTTGCCTACTACTGCCTGGTACTGAAATGGGGCTCACTCCCCTCCCTGGTGCTCAGGTGGCTTCTGGTTGGAGCCAATGGTGCATATAGAATCACCCTTCAATGAAGTGAGTCAAATGATGACATGTACCTGCCCTCTAATCACATATTATTGTCCCTAGAGAAAATAGGCATCAATGTACACACTTCTGCGCATTTCTGTACAAGGAGGAAAATTTTCCCACATATCTCATACAAACATATGAGATAGTCATCAAGTGGGTGGATGCATGGGCCGTGTAGCCAGTTCTGTCCATGGCTGCCAGCTTAAATTGAATCCAATGTTTTGTTCTGATTTTGAGGTTGCCCACAAGCTGGAGAAAGTTTGAATACCTCTGAACAAACAAGCATGTGGGAAAAGGTTGAATGCATGGAATATCAGAAATTTTGTTACCACTTAGTTCCACAAATTCGATGGATATAGCCTGCAGTGAAAAAAAAAAAAAAAAAGCTAGAAATATGCAAGTGTAAAAAATCTATAACTTAATGAAGATAAAAACCCTTTGTGATTTCTGAAAGTAATTTCTTTCTTCCTAATCAATGACAGAAGTCCCAGCTGTTCTTACTAAGTGAAGGAGTGACTGTCCTCCTCAGATTCTGGTGAGCACATCTACTCCCACAGAAGCCCTGTCTCTGTTCTTGCCCTGGGAAAGGTATCAGGTTGAGAGGCATCAGCATATTCATGTAGAGCTTTAAAGACTTCCATTTATTCACTCTCTTGTTCATTCATTCTTCCAAACACATATTAGTTCTTTCTTTCTGTACATGTCTATAAGATGCCTCCTTAAGAAACTCTGTCACAACTCTTTGAACTGAAGTCAGGGAACATTATATCCAATGAATAATTAGAGAAAGCAAAAGAAAGAAAAAAAGCTAAAAGAAATGAAATTTTCTTCCAATTTCCTGCAGCTTTAGTATAGCCAGAAAAATCTGACTCTCAGGTTGAAGCCATGTTTGACCATGGACTTGGACACAGTCCACAATGTTAACCAGGAGCAGTTACCTACTGTGTGCATTTTCTACAGCCTGTATGTAGGTTGGATATTCTACTCTTAGACAACCAGACCAGGGCAGGCTTCCTCTGAGGACACCTTTTTCTGGGGCACCCAGCCTTGACACTTCACATCTCCTAATTTCCCCTGGATTCAATATTGACCACAAACATTTAACTTATATTGGAAAAGACTATGTAGATGTCATGTTAGATAATCTGCACTTGTTTATGTCATGATTAGCTTCAGTTTATATTATACATCTTTTATCTGATCATCTAAGTTTCTCCACCTGGGAAGCAGGTGCCCCATTAGTCAGAGGCATATGGTCCGAGAAAATCTGACTGCTTTTTTTTCTGATCTTTCTGGAGATCTTAGTGGTCTCCAGAGCTAGACCCTGAATATACAAAAACTCCTGGTGACACTCAGGTAACTGAAGACAGCCTGCTGTGTGCAGAGGACAGTGGAGCATCTACAGTACTGAGCTCAGAATGGAGAGGGAGATGGAGGTGGTGCATTAATTTCCTGTAGCAAAATTACCATAACCTGGGTGGCTTAAAACAACAAAAATGTAATGTCTCATACTTCTGAAAGTCAGAAATCCAAAATCAAAGCATCAGCAGGGTTGGTTCTTTGGGATGCTCTCAGGGAAGAATCTGCTTCATGCTCCTGGCAATCTCTGATGTCCAGGTGGGCTTGTAGGTGAAGCCACCACTCTCGGTCTTTGTGTCTACTCTTCCAAGGTCACCACTCATGCTGATTAGGGGCCCACCCTACTTTCCAATACGATCTCATGTCAACTAACTACACCTGCATAGAAACCATTTCCAAAGAAGATCACATTCACAGGTATCAGCACCAGAACTTTGACTTTTTTTGGAAGACACAATTCATCCTACAATTGGTGGCAAGGCAGAGTGTAGTCAAGTGTTTCTGTATACCAATATTAAGTATAATGTTCATATTATTCGGTGGGCAACACAAGGGAACTGGGAGAGATCGTAAGAGAGGAGAAGCTGGGAAAGCTGGGAAAGCTAGAGGCCACTGTGGTACCTCTGATGGAAGAGGAGGGCAGACCTCCTAGCATGGGGATAGGAGGGGCTGTCTTGCCCTACCTCCAACCTGTTTGCTGAATCTGTCCACAGGTCTTTCCACACAAAGTCAATGTCAATACTTTGGACCTAATAGAGCACTTACCACACTTCCAAAACATGGAGTTTGGGTGCTCACAACTCTCCTCTCAGATATATAGTTTTTTTCACAGGACTGCTGGGACAGTTGAACCTATCACTGGCTGCACGTTCATAAGAGAGTGCCTAAAGAGACACAGACGGAATAATGGAAATATTTCCAGCTAGTTTGACTTGTTAGTAAACCTAAGATAGACGATCCTGTCTTGAGAAGAGGCAGGTTTGCGTCTTCCCCAGGTGACTCCGAGACAGAAAGGCATGGGGAGTGAGGTAGTGAATACCATCTGGAAATTCCCCACTGGATCCCAGGGAGCAGTTTCAATGGCCAGTCTTCCCAGTCAGGAAAGACTTCACAGCAGGAAAGAGGACACAGCTCCAGCCAGGGTCTCCAAGGGTGGAGCTTCCATTGGGACTAGGAGATGATGCAGGTGGGGAGGCCTATGGCCTGCAGCACAGCCAGCAGGTCTGCGCAGCAGGGCCAGAGGAGTGAGAGTTTTACTCACAAGAACTCCTGCCCCCTCTACTCTTCTCTGGTACTGCATTCTAGTCAGCACATACCTGTCATCCATTTGTGTGGCTGGAAATCCCCTAAGCAAGGCATTTTCTTCAATGTTGGTGAATTCCCCAAGAAGGGAAAGCTTCTAGAACTTGTTAGTGTTGACTATTATTTAACATCGTGCTGGGGGGTCAATTGGTGGAGGCAGGAATGAGACCAACATCATTATTTGATGTGAGGAATCCAATAGGGCCAAACAGTGAAACTAAAAACAGAGGCTCCTTACTTTCTCCTCTATGAATAGTTTCTAATAGATTTATCATGCTCCCCCCTGCCCTCTTGTCACCAACCAGAGACAGAATCTTCCATTTGTCTCCTATCATAAAGCTCATCACTTAAAAACACTGTGTTAAATTTGACTCAGGTAATGGAATTCTGGAGGCTGCTGACTTGTGAGATAAGTAAGACAGCCGTTTTCATGTGTTAAAAAGAATTTGGATCGACAGTTAACATAATCTACAGTGAATATTTTCCCCACTGTGGGTTGATAAGTATATTTGGCTTAGGGTTGTTAAATCTCTACATTTGCACATAGGTATTGATAGGCAATGAGCTGCAGAGAGTTAGCTGTCCAGAGTAGTTGGACAGTTCAGGTTCAGTGTGGACACTTTTTCCCAATCACTTTCAAAAAGAAACATAAACCGTAATTAGTTTCTCTCTGTGGTAGCAGTGGAGACCACTCCTTTGTGCTACTGATAAGTCACTGACAGACCCGCTCCCTGAGGGCTCACACTGAAACCCAGCAGGGGTCGGCACACCTGGTCACCAGTGAGTATAACCAGAATCCAGTAGTAGTGAGGCCAGAAGCTGAGAACTTCTCTCTCCACGGGGGGAGAATGTAAAGCAGGCTGATCAGAGAACTGGCAATAGGAAGGAAATGCTGACTGTGTTCTTTGAAGTTTCAATCCCAACAGAAGGGCAAAGAGAAATAATAAGCATAAACTCAAGCTAAAATGTGAAAGATTTCAACTTGACAAAGGGAAGGTCATCTGTGATCAAGGATAGAACACACACTAAAAGTTGCCTAGGAGAACCTCAACCATTTAACAATATCTGTGACAACATGTACTGAGTTGCTGCAGACAGCTTTTCTTTTACCTTTTAAAACTACATAAGTAATAAATAAATAAATTTGCAAATAATAAGTAAGTACTATAATAAAGTGATAACATATCAAAAGTAAATTTAAAATAATAAATAAATAAGATATATAAGCAATAAATACTAGTTATGCAAATTTCAAACATTGCAAATAAAACTGAAGTTTCCCTACACTACAGTTTTCCTGCTACACCTAATTCTTGTTTCAAAAACCATGCAACACATTAGTAAATTTTCTCTGTATTTTTCCAGACCTTTTTCTTACAGGCACCCACACCCCACCAGCACATATATCTGGTGATAGCATTCTATTTATATATGATCGATGCTATCCTAATTATATATATCATTCTATACCTATCATTCCAAATATATGCATGCTTATCTTTCCATATCTGTACATATTGATCTACTTTTTGCAAAGTACTTCATAAATATTTAGGCTATTTAAATTTATTTTCTACTATAAATGATGCTGAAAGTACCAACTTATATCTGCAGTGTATTAGAGAACCCATTTCCTCCTGGACTTGCTAATACTTAATATTATCTTGGGCTCTCTCAAGACAAAGGAGGCAGCCTTGGGCACCCCAGGTGACTTGGTCATTCACTTATTGAAAGGCTGAAGAACAGGAATGAAGATCTCTCAAGGTCTATGGCAACTCCTTGATTTGATGACAAAAAGATAAGAGGATTTTGTGTCATGTTTTACAGAGAAATTATCTGTAAAGAGCAGATTTTTAGAAAATATGTTCTCACTTTAATTTTAATATATGTACTAGAAACAACAAAATTGGCTGCAGTTTCAGTGGTCTGTTTCAAAATTAGTCGATGAAGGCATCTCTTCCCTGGTTCTTTTTCCTCCTAGTACGAATCTGTGTACCATAGGATGATTTTCATTATTTTAAGGCTCTTTCCCATAAATTCCAATCACAATGTGGGCCCAGACAAGTTGCTGGACCCTGGAGGTAGAGAGACATAAAGGGAACACCAGCTGTCCCTTCACAAAGTGTACAGCCAGAATCCATTCTCTTCCAACAGAAACCACAGAGAGAAACATGGTGCAGTTCATCTTATTGAAGCAAAATAGTATTGTTTGGACAGTGTGCATGATTCCTGTGCAACTTCTGTGTGTAGTCATGATTATTAAATGCATGAGTTTTATTTTCACTGACACTGCTGGCTGCTGCACCCGACACATGCCTTTTCCATAGTCTGTACTGCTCAACATACCTGCATTGCACAGTGGCACCATGTTGTGGAGTTGCTGTTTGAGGGTGGTCTGGGGGACCAACCACTGCTGGAGTGGGGCTCCCTCCAAGCCTGAAAATAATGTGATAATTGAAAACAGATTGACCCGAAAAAAACAGATGTGGGCACAAAGTGATCAATGACCTTAAGTCACTGCCTTCTGATAAACTTTAAACTGGCCTAAAGTAAGATATCCATTTTTTTTTTTTTTGAAATTTTGAGAATCAAAAGAAAACTGACCCCTTATTTTGTAAGAATAAATGACAGACACCAACTTCATAAATGAGCATATTACCTAAATTGGTACTTAGGTACTGACTCAATTAAATTCACAGGTGGTAAAGCCTGCATGTACTATAGACAGAGCAATTAATCTGTAGATGTTCATGTTTTTCCAAAAATAGAATATAGCATCTTTTATAGACTCTGTTCCTTTATCAGTTCTTATTTTTCTAAAGATTAATTGCTTCATCTAGAAGACATTTATTATCCTTCTCCCCCATGCAGATAAGGACACTGGAGAGGTGAGCAGTTCATTTGGCTCTCCAGGGGCAGCTGGGGAACTGAATGAGAGATGCAGCCGTCTGCACAAAGCTGACATGTCCAGCCACCATCTCAACAACCACCATTGTTTCCCTCTGCCCACTAGGAACTCATGTGGATTGATGGGCCTTCCTCCAGGGTCCATAACTAACTCTAGGCAGGTGGAGGTAGAATAAACCTTCGATGGAAACCATTGCTGCCAAACTCAAAGAGGTGTGTACTTGCCAATTGGGACAATATTCCTCATAAATTGGATTTGCCCATTGTCACAGTATACCCTCACCAAAGGAAACTGGCTACAAATCAGCAACTCTGCTTGGATGACTTTGGAAAATTGAACTAGGATTCAAACTTGGATTGAAAAAATGCTCATAATCTTTGACCTAGGAATTCTTTCACTAGATGTTAATCCATGAAAATAATCTATTTATCAGACTATATCTGAACACAAACACATACACAAACATAAGCATAATAAGATTATTCATTAAGGGATATGTATAAGAACTAAAAATTGCAAAAAGGGACAAGGACTCATAAATCATGGACAACAGTTTGGTGATCACTGGGGGAAGAGGGGTGTAAGGAAGCTAAATGGTAATGGAAAATATACAATAAAGACTAAATTTAAAAATAAATAAATAAAAGTTGGAATCCCTAGGTGGCATACAATGGAGTATTGGTAACAGTAACTTTGAGATATCCACAAGATAATCTATTTGGTCTTCAAAAATCATATTTCTGATACACAACATTACAGTAAATGTTCAAGATAAAAAATGTTCAGTGGGAAGAGGGCACATGACTTTATTTAATATGATAGCAATGTAGTTACTTTCTGTATATGCATGTATGTTTCTCTATTAGCCCCCTAAAAAAAACTTAGAAGTAGTGAGATTGTGAATAATTCAAATAAAATGTTCTTCTTTATATTCTTCTGTATTTTCCATTTCTATCATGACCTTATATCAGAGTTAGGAAATAAATATACATTAAATATGTTTTTCATCTTACCGATGCAGATTTCCTTTTACCACTCAGCATTTCCTGAAGACATTCACTGGACAAGGCAGTGGAGAGCAATGGGGGCGGGGCGGGGGGGGGGCGGTTGGGACAACTGCAATAGAACAATAAAAAAGAAATTTTTAAAAAGGTGCAAACTCCAATCATCTCAAATTAACCTAAGCCTTTTGTGACTCAATCTAAAAATACATCTATATCTATGAAATTTAAATTTCAGTTTATCAACCCCTTAATATTACCTTTGAAACATTTAGCAGTTTCAAATGTCACTCTACCTAGAAAGCCAGCAAGTAAAACCATCTGATTCCCTAAATTCAGATACTAAGGGGAGCAGTCTCAGCGAGTCACAGTTTTTCAAATGATTTACTTATACCCATGTATTCAAAATCCCCTGCTGAACCAGCAAGAGAGCATTTTAATGCATAAAGAGTTGCTTTAATGTTACACAAAATTTGGGAAAATTAATTAGCAGATTTTTGTAAATGTTCTCATGGACCATCTACTATATTTGCAACTATTAGTTGTTACTCAGCCTAATAATTAATGCATATTTTAAAACTGCTTTTATCATGTACCCCATTCGTTAATTAATTAATTAATACGGAAATTCCAGGCAAACACAGGGAGAAAATGGTAAAAAAAATTTCTTGTAATTCTGATGAAAAAGGCAGTTTCCAAACACAACATCCAGTAGTGGGCCTAGGAGAAAGCATCCCCTTGGTTAGAAGGGTGGTGCCCTCTGTAAGCCTGGGAAGCCCTGGAAGTGAGTCTCTCAGAGCCCCAGCTGAGCCTCTTTCTCTCTTGTTGGTTCCTTGGCCCTGCTCATTCCAGGCATCTAGAGCCTTTGCCACCTCTTCTCCCAAACCTATGCAAGCTCTGCTTTCAGAAAAAACAAAACCAACCCTGAAATAAATTTATTTTAAGGAAATTTAAGTCCAATGAAGGAGGAACAATTAAGTTCAAATGAGTAGAGAACAGTTTGAGGAATAAGGGAAGGGAAATTAGAAGGCAGAAGGGAACTGCACTGCAGGAAAGGGCAGCCCCACTGGGAACCAGAGACCTATGAAGATCGGAGTTAATGGGCTTCCATGCCAGACAGGCCTAGTTTGAATTTCTTGGGACCTTGAACAAATTAAACTATTTGAGCCTCTATTTCCCCATCTGTGTAATGGGAAGATTAAGTAGGATTCTGTACCAAATGTTCTAGCACAGGCCTGACATGTAAGTCCTCAAAATGGCTAGTATTGAAATGAGCCTAATGATGGTTATGTTTACACTGGTAATAACAGAGGAAAAAAGATGAATTTTTTTTTCTATTCCACTTTTATGATAGGGAAAGTAAATTCCAAATCCCAGGGCCTACTTTGAAAGTTATGAGAAAACTAAATATTTTTATGTCTACAAGCAATTGTTTCTTGCTACAAGAAATTATATTTATTAATAAAATTAAAAGCATGTATATCCAATACTTTCTAAGGGAAAGGACTAAACAAAACAAGAATGAAAATGGAAACAACAGGATTGTGCCCAAGGAGAGTACTGTAGTTTTTTCTCTTTTCACCCATATCTGTCATTGCTAACCCTAGATATTTTTGAAGCCATTACTAATTTTCTGTCAACATTTTTTTAAAAATTCCACTCAATATGGCCTCATTCTCTTCTGAACCTCCCACAACTTTATCTTTGTGCATAATTATGACAATGATCACATTCTGCTTCGACTCAGGGTCATATTCTTTGTAGTTATGCTCTCAACACCTAACCTGGACACTTCTTTGCCCCTTCCCCATGGACCATGCTGTCTTAGTCTGAACCAGGTTTGGTCCCTTGAGAATCTTTAGTACCTTGAAGGAACGTTGGTGCTTAAAGTAAGAGAAGGGAATGAGGGGATGGGGGATGGGGGTGCTGCAGTGGGGTAAAAAGGAAATGATGAAAAGGAAGTGAAGAGTGGATATTTGACATCTAATTTTTTCCAAATTATAGGTCTAAAAATAAGCTTTCTGGTTTTTAGAGCCTAAAAAGATGACAGTTAGTATTTACACCAGCTGATACCAGGATACTCTAATCTTCATTCCATTCCCTTAACTCAAAGGAGTGAGGTGTGAGGTGAAAGCACAGAGGGGCTACCTTTCAGTAGTCTTAATAAGAGCTGGGGCACCCTCTTCTCAAACTCTGCTTTCCAAAGCCAGTGCCTTGCGAGCTCCCCTCCCACAAGCACTTGACTCAGGTTAATACAATGCTTGCATCAACTCAAGACATTTACAATGGCTAAGGGGCTTTCACATAAAGCATCTTGTCATTTTTACTGACTCTTTTAAAAGAAATATTTGCATAACAACTTTTATTTTATTAATAGATACATCTTTCTTATGGTAAGAAAGGATTATTTGCAGACATTTAAGTATTTTTTTCTATAACCTTCAAAGTATAGGCCTTGACTTTGGAATTTACTTTTCCTATTAGGGAAGTGGGATTGAGAGAATTCCTCAAATGTGACCCATGATATTGCTATGAAAGGAGCTTGTGCAATTGTCTCCTTAAATTTGGCAGGGAAATTATTAAACATTTTATATTAAATTTATACATATTGTTTAATAATTAACTGTCATTAGGCCCACATTATAGTGAACCAAAGGGAGAAAAGAAGAGAGTGGTGACAGAAAGGAGAGAAAAGAAAAGGGGGGGAAGTTTCCTCTTTTCAGACCACTCACAAAGCAAGTCCAGCAGTCATGGTTATTTGAAGCCTCAGTCTTGGGATGCTTGCCTACATAACTGGCAAGAGCTTAAAAAAGCTTTCCAGACCCAAAGATAGTACTTACTCTAGTATCAAGAAGCTTTTAATAAATGTAAACTTGGGGAAGATATTAGCTTTGCATCACTTTAGGGCTTATGGCATCCACTTGATTGTCATTTGATGAACTACTCAGTTGTCCCCTGCCATCACTGGGTATCAGCAAGCAGTCTAGATGCAGAATGGTGTTCAGGGAGAATGATGGTTCTGCTTTTATGGGACTTTATGTGTGACTTCACAGCATTCAATCCATGCAGCTCCCCGGAGCAATGTTCTCCCTCTTGGGAGAGTCAGACACCACATTCTGCTTTCTCTTGCTCTTAGCCTAGTAATGGAGTAAGGGAAAGCCAGCAACTTGAACACAGAAGTGAGCTGATAAAGTAAGTCAGAGAAAAAGAAATCAACCACAGAAAGACAGTTCTTGGAACTGGCTGTTTTTGTACATCTTCTATTAATTGTCCATTGTATATAGTGAAGTTGTGAGTTTTGTAAACCTTTAATACCAAAACCCTGCACTGAGGTCAAAATTGTATAAAATATCACAAGAAGCATAGGAATGAATGAGATATGGTTCCTGCCACCAAAGACCATATCCTTTCCAAACTTACTACTTATTCCCTAGCAGGAATTCCTAAATCACATATCCGTGAGTTCAAAGACTACCTGCATTGTTTTCTTAAGCAATCTAAGGCTCTTACAGTCATCTCAGTCAGCATTAAGGCATTATCAATCTTTATCCACCTACCACCTCCTATAATGTGTTTCCCTTCCAGACTTCCAGGCCAGCATCCCTAGCCGACATGCTCACTGCTTCAATGATGATGGACTCCTCATGTGGTTCCAGACTTTAGGAGCCATTCATCAGTCTGCAGATTCCTAGCATATTCATTTTGTAAAAATTCCGTTTCCATCAGATTACCTTCCTTACAAGAACTCTCCACCCTTACAAGATCAAATCTAGATTCCTCCGTGGGCACTTAGAACATGACTTTATTGGGGCACTGACATAAAATTAACATATGTGGCATAACTCAAATAATTTAGTCAGGTCTGACCGTGTTAAGTGGGAATCCCATTTGAACTAGCCTCACCTTCAGTACTTGGGACTACATTAATTTTGAGTGGTAGCCTACCTTTGTGCAAATAAATTGGATAATTACACCAGTGACTTGGAATTTTTGCATTTAAAATCAACACCGTAAATAACAAAAGAACAGGAAAGAAGCCAATTGAAACTTTGACTCTTAGTATTTGAAAGAAGCACTTTGTAGACAACTAGAAGTCTGAGGGGTTTGAAAAGATCGCACAGGAAAAGAAGGGTAATAAAAAGAAGAGTACCTAACCATTTCATTTGTACGTTATTTTCTATTTAAAGATAATAAGGTGGTGCAAAAAAGTTGAAACATGGAAATTATATATTTGGTTGTCTCATCTCAACTTCCAGCAGAGTAACAATTGGCACAAAATTACCATGCTTGCATTGGAGATAATTTGTCAGAAGTTGATTGCCCAGATGCTTCCTGCTACATGGACACCTAAGGAGCACATGTTGTTGACCAAGTCAGGTTCTCCATCTTACTGGGAAGAGAAAAGATGGCAAGTGGACTTTGTTGTGGATTAATGTGGGCAGTCAGCCATAATTTGTAAGATGTTGTCAACTGATATCTAGAAGTATCTTTGTGTTGATCTGGAGTGAATAGACCTGCAAAGAACACATTTCTGTCAGAAGGGAATTAACTAAATGGGAGATGGACTAGCATAGAAATGCATACAAAGTGCCAAGCAGTTTACTTATGTGTTGTCATTTAATTGTAATAACACTGTGAGTTAGACATTGCTTTCCCTGTTTTTCACTTGTCAAGTGGTAAATGGCATAACTAGCGCTTATTTCACTCATCTGTGGTATATAAAACAGAAAGCAACAAATGAACAAACAAAAGAGCTCACAGACACAGAGGAAAAGAGGCTGGGGAGGTTGAAGAAGGTAGAGGGGTCAAATATTATGTATAGTGAACTTTGGGTGGTGGACACAGGAGATGTATTATAGAATTGCACAGTTGGAACTTATTTTATTAACTGATATTACCCCAATAAATTTTAAAAAATAAAAATTGTTAAAAATACTGTTTGGCCAACATAAGTGATTCTTAACCTGAATCACTGGAAGGAGCCCTATTCTTTCTTCAAACTCCCCCTCTAGGCTGGATGGCCAGGGGTGGCAGGCAGACCACTGGCCACACCATTGTTGCTAAAAACATGACATTCCTCAATGATGTTAATGCACAGAGCAAGCCTGAAAGCCCTGGTCCAACTTCAAACTTCTGCATTATGTGTCTCCCAGACCTATTTAAGGTCCTCTCCAACAATAAAGCACTTAAAAATTTTAATGAATGATCATGAAGTTTAGGTCAATCAAACCTTTAGACTTGTGCATGCAGTTTTTAATCTTCAACATCATCTTCAAAGCCAACATTATATTCAAACCATTCATAGAGATGTCACTTGAGAGACAGTAGAAAGGACTTCCTTAAACAATTTTCTCCAATTGATTCTCACATCATATCCTCTGTATGATTCTCTTCTTCTGGATGAAGGCATCACCAACATTTGCTAAAATATATTTAAAATCTGGGAGCTTAACAGACTCAACCATCAGTGTCCATCACCACAATTCCTGCCCTTGTGCTGAGAGAGAGAGAGAGAGAGAGAGAGAGAGAGAGAGAGAGAGAGAGAGAGAGATTGGGGTGGGAGCAGGGAAGCAGCACTCCATGACAACTAGATTTAATATATCAGATTATTCCACATTGAGCATTGTTGATTTCAGCCTCCTATGGGAAGAGGTGAGAAAGCCAGTCAGTTTTAATGGAAAATTAGATCAAAACAGATGCAGAGCCCTGGGGGGCCACTTGGGAGCCAAGAAGAAGATGTAGGGAGGCTGGGGACAAGGCTGAGAGGAGAGAGCAAACCCTTCAATGGCTCAGCTTTCCCCAGAGCTCAAGCTCTGGTCACTTGTGCTATAAAGTGACATATTTGGCTTTCAGGAGCTGGCTTTTTAGAGTCCATCCTCTATATTTTTGGTTCCTTGCCAAAAGAGAAAGGCATGTGGACACGGCTGTGCCTGTGTGAGAGATGTGCTATGACAGGAGCAAGCAAATGCACTCTTGGTAAGCTTGTGAGCCAATTGCCCAAGAAAGTTTACTTGGAGCCTCTTTCAGCTCTTAAAAGCTGTCTTCTGCATGTGAGTGAGGCTGTGTGTGTTCATGCAAACATCCAAGTTCTGACTTGGCCATGATTTGTCAGTGAAATCCTCATTAATAATATTCAAGAGTGAAATTAGGCCCTGATAGGGGAACTTTGACAAACTATTTATTGGAATAGCTAATGCCACATATTAAACAAATAAGCTGCTGTGCGTAGCCTTTGAAGCCACATTGTATTACAACAATAACACTTAGGTTCTGCACAACACACATTCCCAAGGACAAGAAAGGGAGTAGTAGGTCAGACAAGTACACCAGAGTGCCAGAGAATTACCAGAAGATATGCTGTAAATAAAATCAACATTAAGTAAGACACTATGTAAGTTAAAATAATGGCAGTGATGGTAGCAAGCTCAGCCACATAAGGTCTAGCACTATGTGCTTGTTAGCTGCTTGAACTTTCCCAACTATAAGAGGTAGGTACTATCATCATCTCTGTTTTATGGATGAAGACATCAGGTACAGGGAGACTAAGTCAGTTGTCCATAGTTACACAGGGAGGCAGAAGAAGAACTGGGACTCGGGTCCGGGCAGTGACTCTGTGTCCTTATCCTCTTGAGGTCTGAGTGACACAGAGCAAGTCTGGGCTAAATTGTCTCTTGGCTGCAGGAGAGCAGCTATTCCAGTAGGGATAAGTAGAAATATAAGTACAATAGAAGATAATGCAGATGGCTCATGCCTGTACTATTTACATAAAATAAAAGTGTTAAAAACAGCTAAAAGGTATAATTTTTCCCTTTTATTCCTCTTGTTGGGCATTTTACAGCAAAGGGCTCTTAAATGGTAACCTTATTGTTGATGGAAGCCCTGTTTGTCATAAACAGTTTAACTAAATACAAGGGACAAAAATAAAAGCAAAAGCAAATGAATATCTTTAAAATTTCTCTCTGGGAACTAAATTTTGATACATGCAAAATTTCTTTTATCTCTGCCATATTTTTGCAATAACCAACAAGAGATCTCTTTCTCTCATAAGTCAAATGAGAGTTAGAAATACAAGTACCAGTTGTCTTGGGAGAAATTATTATTTCCTTTACTAAGGACCTATTTTTCTATAAAAATGAGTTTATTGCCACTTTAAAGATGTACAGTTTTCCCTCAGTATCCACAGGCAATTGGTCCTAGGAACCCACACCCTGTACCAAAATCCATGCATACTCCCAAGCCCTTAATATAAAAAAAATGGCATAGCATTCGTGTGCAACCTATGCACATCCTTCCCTATACTTTAAACAATCACTAAATTACTTATAATACCTATTACAGTGTAAATAATTGTTATATTATATTATGTAGGAAATGACCAGGGAAAAGGGTGTATGTGTTTAGTACAGACTCAATAATCGTAAGCTTAACTATCTAGTAATATCAACAACAACATAACATTTCTTTTTCTGAATATTTTCTATCCTTTATTGATCGAATCTACAGAAGTGGAACCCTTGAATACCAAGGACCATATGTAACATTGCCCTTGAATGCCATGACAGCCTTTCTGAAATGAATCTAGCAGGTAGTAGTCACTTAATACAGACCTCAATACATGTTGTCCCTATAGAATTGTAGATAGGACATGAATTGGGAAAAATGAAAAGTAGCTACTCAAAAGAGAGGCTCAGACTGTATCTGGAAACTAATTTAAAATAATAAAATACTATTTTACTCTATAATCAGATAATACTGGTTTCTAAAAAGGTTTTGGGATAATTATCTTATCTTAAAACATATGTAAAGTTTCTCCTCAAAAATGACCATAATGTTTGGTTACTGTGTACTGCTAAATTGAATCCAATTTTGACATTGACTATTATTGATAGAATGGCCTTTCTATAAACCATTAACACTGTCCCAGGCTTCTGTGGCCTAAAAATGCATCACTTGTTCTTTTAAATACTGGTACTTTGCCATATTTTCTCTCTCAAATGCCACATTCAGGTGTATGTCCAGTGATGGGCTTTCTCATTCTCTTCTCTTGCTCTATACCACTATGTTGTCCTATGGCAACATAGGTAGCTCATGGGGCTCCATATGTTACCACCAACTCTTACAGCTCTATGTGAAATTTAGACAGCTTTGGGAAATGTGTGTGTGTGTGCATGCATGCAAAAAATGATTCAAGCTTCACCCAGAAACTGTATTCCCTAGGCTACCAGAAGCTTCAGGGCATGTTTCCTATTAGGGATTTATATTTTTCTTTAAGTGATCTCTCTGGCCCCTGAAAGAAATTGTATTCCCATTTAATGCCTGTTAAAAGCATCCTAAGATTGATATTACAAAGATCATACACTATGATCAAGTGGGCTTCATCCCAGGGATGCAAGGATGGTACAACATTCGTAAATCAATAAATGTAATACATCACATCAACAAATTGAAAGATAAAAACCATATGATCATATCAATAGATGCTGAAAAAGCATTTGATAAAGTACAGCAACAATTTATGATAAAAACCCTCTGCAAAATGGGAATAGAGGGAGCATACCTCAACATCAGAAAGGCCATCTATGAGAAACCTGAAGCCAACATCATACTTAATGGACAAAAACTGAAAGCTTTCCCCCTAAGATCAGGAACGAGACAGGGCTGTCCACTTTCTCCACTTCTATTCAACATTGTCTTGGAAGTTCTAGCTATAGCCATCAGAGAAGAAAAAGGAATCAAAGGTATCCAAATTGGAAAGGAGGAAGTCAAACTGTCATTATTTGCAGATGATATGATAGTGCACATCCAAAACCCGATTGGCTCCACCAAAAATTACTCAACCTAATAAGCAAATTCAGCAAAATAGCTGGGTATAAAGTCAATATCCAGAAATCAAAAGCATTTTTGTATACCAATAATGAAACAACAGAAATAGGAGCGAAAAAACAAATCCCATTCACCATAGCAACAAGAAAAATAAAGTACCTAGGAATCAATTTAACTAAGGAGGTAAAAGACCTGTACTCAGAAAACTGCAGAACAATGAAGAAAGAAATCAAGGAAGATACAAATAAATGGAAGCATATACCATGTTCATAGATGGGAAGAATTAACATCATTAAAATGTCCATACTACCCAAAGCAATCTATATATTCAATGCAATCCCAATTAAAATACCAATGACAGACTTCACAGAAATAGAAAAAAATACTTCAAAATTTTATATGAAGCCAAAAACACCCAAGAATAGCAATAGCAATCTTGAGAAAGAAAAACAAGGTAGGAGGAATCATAACACTGGATTTCAAACTATACTATAAGGCTACTGTCATCAAAACAGCCTGGTACTGGCATAAGAATAAACATATAGATCAATGGAACAGAATAGAGAGCCCAGAAATTAACCCAGGACTCTACGGTCAGCTAATATTTGACAAAGGTGGAAGGAACATCAAATGGAGTAAAAACAGTCTTTTCAACAAATGGTGTTGGGGGAACTGGACAGCAACATGCAAAAAGATAAAACTAGACCACCAACTTACACCATACACCAAAATAAACTGAAGATGGATAAAGGATTTAAACATAAGCAGTGCCACCATAAAGGTCCTGGAGAAAAATATAGGCAGTAAACTTTTGGATATCCTACGCAAAAATATGTTTACTGATACTTCACCAAGGGCAAAGGAAATC
>PVIW01013266.1:0-28104 GCA_004026585.1 Noctilio leporinus
TAAGTATGATGTTGGATTCAGGTTTCTCATAGATGGCCTTTATGATGTTGAGGTATGCTCCCTCTATTCCCATTTTGCTGAGGGTTTTTATCATAAATGGTTGCTGCACTTTATCAAATGCTTTTTCAGCATCTATTGATATGATCATATGGTTTTTATCTTTCAATTTGTTGATGTGGTGTATTACATTGATTGATTTAAGAGTATTGTACCATCCTTGCATCCTGGGATGAAGCCCACTTGATCGTGGTGTATGATCTTTGTAATATACTGCTGAATCCGATTGGCCAATATTTTGTTGAGAATTTTAGCATCTATGTTCATTAGAGATATTGGCCTGTAGCTTTATTTCTTAGTTTTGTCTTGCCCTGGTTTTGGGATTAGAAAAATATTGGCCTCATAGAACGAGTTTGGGAGTCTTCCCTCTTCCTGAATTTTTTGGTATAGTTTGAGGAGATTAGGAGTTAGTTCTTCTTGAAATGTTTGGTAAAATTCACCTGTGTAGCCATCTGGTCCAGGGCTTTTGTGCTTTGGGAGATTTTGGATTACTTCTTTAGTTTCACTAGTTGTTATTGTTCTATTCAGGCTTTCTGCTTCTTCTGGGTTCAGTTTTGGTAGATTATACCTTTCCAGAAATGTGTCCATTTCATCCAGGTTGTCCTATTTTTTGTCATAGAGTTGTTTGTAGTAATTTGTTCCAATCTTTTGTATTTCTGAGGTATCAGTTGTGATTTCCCCTCTTTCAGTTCTGATTCTGTTTATTTGGGTCCTCTCTCTTTTTCTTGATGAGTCTGGATAAGGGCTTGTCCATTTTGTTTATTTTTTCAAAGAACCAGCTCCTGGTCCTGTTGATTCTTCAAATTGCAGTTTGAATCTCTGAGTTATTTAGTTATGCTCTGATCTTGATGATTTCCTTCCTTCTACTTGCTCTGGGTTTGTTTGTTGTTGCTCCTTTAGTTCTTGCAGCTTTGTGGTTAGGTCATTTTTATAAACTTCTTGTAACCTTTTTTGGAAGGACTGTATTGCTATAAACTTCCCCCTGAGAACTGCCTTTGCTGTATCCCATAGGTTTTGGGCTGTTGTGTGTTCATTGTCATTTGTTTCCAGGAACTTTTTGATTTCATCTTTGATCTCATTGTTCACCCCTTCATTGCTGAAAAGCATGTTATTCAGTCTCCATGAGTTAGAGAATTTTTGGGTTTTTCCCTTGAATTTCGTTTCTAGTTTCAAGCCATTGTGATCTGAGAAGATACTTTGTATGATTTAAATTTTCCTGTATTTGTGGAGGCGTGTCTTGTGACATACCATGTGGTCTATCTTAGAGAATGATCCATGTGCATTTGAAAAGAATGTGTATTTTGCGTCTTTGGGGTAAAAGACTCTGTATACATCAGTTAGGGCCATTTCCTCTCGAGTGTTGTCAAATGCCACAACATCTCTGGGGATTTTTTGTTTGGAAGATCTGTCCATTATTGACAGTGGGGTATTAAAATCCCCTACTATTAGTGTGTTGCTGTCTATGTCTTTCTTAAAGTCTTCCAAGATTTTCCTTATATATTCCGGAGCTCCTATGTTGGGTGCATATATGTTTATCAGAGTTATTTCTTCTTGATGGATTGTTCTGTTAACTATTATGAAATGGCCATCTTTGTCCCTTTTTATGTCCTTCATTGTAAAATCTATTTTGTCTGAAATATGTATTGCTACTCCAGCTTTTTTTGTGTGTGTCTATCTGCTTGATATATATTTTTCCATCCCTTCACTCTCAATCTGTGTCGATCTTTTTTTCTGAGGTGGGTCTCTTGAAGACAGCATATATGTGGGTCATGTTGTCTTATCCATTCAGCTACCCTATGTCTTTTGATTGGTGCATTTAATCCATTCACATTGAAGGTTATTATTGATTGATACTTATTCATTGCCATTTTCTCCCTTTGTATCTGTATTCCTCTTTGGCTTTCTCTGTTTCTTCATTTTATTTATTTATTTATTTTTAAAGCAGACCCTTTAGTATTTCTTGCAATGCTGGTTTGGTAGAGATGTATTCTTTTAGTCTTTTTTTTTTTTTTTTTTGTCTGGGAAACTCCTTATTGCTCCTTCCATCTTGAATGGGAGCCTTGCTGGTTAAAGTATTCTTGGTTGCAAGCCTTTGTTTACCATTACTTGTAATATTTTTTGCCATTCCCTTCTGGCTTGCATTGTTTCTGTTAAATAATCATTTGATAGCCTTATTGGAACCCCCGTATATGTTATTTGTCGTTTCTCTCTTGATGCTTTTAGGACTCTCTCTTTGTCTTTGAAATTAGCCATTTTAATAATAATGTGCCTTGGTGTTGGTCTGTTTGGTTTGATCTTCATTGGGACCCTCTGTGCTTCCTGAACTTGATTAAAGTTTTCACTCATATGTTGGGGAAATTTTCTATCATTACTTTTTTTTTTTTTTTTTTAAAGATTTTATTTAATTATTTTTAGAAAGAGGGGAAGGGAGAGAGGCAGAGAGGGAGAGAGACATCAATGTATGGTTGCTTTTCACCTGCCTCCAGCCACAGATCTGAATGGAGACCTGGCTTGCAACCTGGTTATGTGCCCTGGCTGGGGAATCGAACCTGCAACCTTTGGATTCACAGGCCGGCACCTTGTCCACTGTGCTACCAGCCAGGGCGTCTATCATTACTTTTATGAACAGGTTTTCCATTCCTTGTTTCTTTTCTCCTTCTGTTATCCCTATGATACAGATGTTGTTGCATTTCATGTTTTCCTGCAGCTCTCTTAAACCGTCTGCAATCTTGTTCAGCCATTTTTTATTTTCTTATACTGTCTTGGAGTATTTGTCTACATAATCCTCCAACTCGCTCATTTGGTCCTCTGCTTCCTCTAGCCTACTGTTGATTCCTTCCACTGTATTCTTCAATTCAGCAATTGTATTCTTCATTTCCTCCTGGCACTTATTGATAGTTTCTATGTCCTTTTTGATGCTGTTGTAGCTCTCAGTAAGTTCCTTGTAACTTCCCCGGAATTGTTTATAGTTTTGTTTGAGCTGGCTAAGTTCATTGAGCTTCTCTATCATCATTCTTTTGAATTCCTTATCTGATATATCGTGTGCCTCTGTTTCATTTGATGGTCTTCCTCGGGATTCTTCCTTTGCTTTTTGTGATGGAGTGATTCTTTTTTCCCCCATTTTGGTTATCTGTTGTTGCTTGCTTTTTGTTTTTTATTTTTTCCTTCGATTAATATGCTTTGCTTCCTTGCCTTAGTTGAGCACCCTTCTGTGTTAGGAGTTTTGTAGAGTTCAGTGTTGCAGTCTCCCAGATTTTCTCCACCTGTTGTTATTGGTATGGCCTTTATTTGGGCTGTCTGGCTGTATTCTGGATTGGTTGTGTATGTTGCTCCTTTCCCTCCAGTCAAGACGCTCCTTCTATACTTTCTCATAGAAATGAGGAGAGGGAGAATCAGAAAGCCTCAAGTATGAGTGAACAGTGTAAGCCTATGTGTTTAGTTTTCGCATCTGCCTCACTGTTCACCCTTAATGATCCCTGATTGGTCCAGATGGAGCCAGGACCTGAAGGCTTTTAGCAGGAAAAAAAGAAATATATATATATATATATATATATATATATATATATATATATATATAATAAGAAAAAAGGGTTTAGGTGGCTGTTCACCTTTAATGATTCCTGATTGGTCCAGGTGGAGCCATGACCTTTGGGCTTTTAGCAGGAATAGGAAAAAAAAGAATAAAGAAAGGGTTTAGGTGGCTGGGGAGGGGAGGAATACTTAGATTGAAGACTGGGAATGCGTTGTAGCCAGAGAGTGAGTAGACTTTAAATCAAGAGTAGGGGGAGGGTCTTGGGTATTTAGGTGGATTGAGATAGGGGAGGATTAAAAATATGTGAGAACTAATTTTTGAAAAGGATATATTAGGGATTAATAGTTCACGTAGTTCTCGGTGCTTGAGATTAGCAGCAATCCATTTCCTGAGTCTGCCTCTTTTTCTTGGTCAGGTCTCTGCAGTCTACAGTCTAGCTGGTCTTGGAGTGGCAGGGCCTATTATTGTCACAGTCAGGGCTTCAGCCCCTAGGTAGGCTGTGCCTCCAGTAGCCTAGCTGTTTTTCAGGGCTGCCGGTGTCCTTGGGCCCTCAGGGTGCCCCCTCCAACTTCTGGCGTAGGTTCCTGCCTGTTATGGGCACCTGGCACCTCTGCAGGGTGGCCTGAAACCTTGCTGGTTCCTGTGATGACTGGCCCTGCCCCCACAGCTCCCGGAGGAGTCAGCCCCTTTCTGCTAACAGTGCCCAGGGTCTGCCAACACTGCCCAGCTCCCCCGGGTGAGGGCCAATCCTCCAAGCAGACCAGCTCTCCAAGGAGTCCTTCAGGCTGCCTCTGTGATGTGTGCCCTCCCAGTGTGTCTGCAGTGCGGCCTTTGTCCCAGGCAATCAGCGGGTCAGATGCCCCAGCTACAAGTTCCCAGCTCACAGTTTGGAGTTTCTGCTGGAGCCTGGGGCCCTGTGTGGGTGTGCAGGGCTGGGCCTTCCCCCTCACAGGGGCTTCAAGCTGCTGTTTCCCTGGTGGCCCAGCAGCACCATTTTTGGCCCTCTTGTCACCCTGGCAGGTGCACTTCTCTGCTCCCCAGTTCCTGCTCCCTGCAGGAACCTTCTCCTCTGCCTCTGACCCAGTGAGGAGCTTTGTCTCTCTCAGTCTCCTGGAGCAAGGTTCTCACACAGTCCCTCCCCTGCAGGAATTCAATCCCTTGTTCCCTCCAGTGGAGTTACTCGCTGCCCACACTTTACTGTTCAGATTTCTAGTCTCCAGGGGGCCTGGAGCTGGCTTCAGTTAAAGACACTCCTCTGGGTAGAGCCGCCACTGCCCAGAGCTGACATCTGCCCTCCAGCGGCCGGTTTGTAACTGTCTCACCTGCTCTCCTGCACGTCTCTGCTGCCTCTGGGCTGTGCTCCCCTGAGACCAAATGCTGACTGCTCCCATTCTTAGGGACCTGAAGACGTCTCAGGCTCCCTATGGTGTCCTCTAGCTGCTCTGGTACTCAAGAATGACATCAGCACTGCTCTCTACTCTGTCGCCATCTTAGATCTCCAGATTTCTCTCTTTTATTGCTAGCATTCCATTGTGTAAATGTAACACATCATTTTACCTCCTGATCTACTGATGGGCACTTAGGCTATTTAGATCTTAGCTATTGTAAATAATGCTGTTATGAACATTGGGGCATTCTTTGCATTGGTGTTTTGGGATTCTTAGAATATTTTCCCAGAAGAAATTGCTGGGTCAAAAGAGAGTTCCAATTTTAGTTAGTTGTTTTTGTTTGTTTGTTTGTTGTGTGTGTGTGTGTTTTTGTTTTTTTTTTTAAGAAACTCGATACTGTTTTCCACATTGGCTGCACCAAATCTGCATTTCCACCAAGAGTGCATTAGGGTTCTCTTTTGTTCACATCCTCACCAGCACTTGTTGTTTGTTTATTTATTGCTGATGGTCATTCTGACAGGTGTGAGCTGGTATCTCATTGGGTTTTAATTTGTCTTTCTCTGATGCTTAGTGATGTTGAGCATTTTTTCTTTTGTTTATTTTCCATCTGTATGCCCTCTTTGGAGAAGTATCTACAGGGTGTGTGCAATCAATTGTCAAAATATTATTTAAAAAAAGACATACCACAAAAGTGTTGTATTTTGAAATAAATTTATTCTTATATGTGAATACATAAACAGTCATTGTTTTTTAATTGTTAAAAATATCCATTTGCTGCAATAATAGACTCGATTCAACTTTGGAATTTAAAAAAAATTTAAAGATTTTATTATTTTTAAAGATAGAAGGGAGAGAGGGAGAGAGGCAGAGAGGGATAGAAACATCAATTATGGTTGCCTTTCACCTGCCTCTAGCTACAGAGCTGGATGGAGACCTGGCTTGCAACCTGGTTATGTTGCCCTGGCTGGGAATCGAACCAGTGGCCTTTAGGTTCACAGGCAGGCACCTTATCCACTGAGCCACCAGCCAGGGACTGACCTTGGAATCTTCATCATGCTTTAATTAACTTTTCTTTTTCCATGGACATCATAATGTTTTCAATCTTTGCTTTAGCAACCTCTTTATTGGAATGAGGTTGTTTATTAACTTCTCTCTCACAAAGGCTCCATACCTAATAGTCTAAAGGATTTGCATCTGGTGAACTAGGTCACCAGATTTCCTTTGACCAGAATTCAGGAACATTGACACTGAGAAATTCCCACACCATCTTGTTGGAAGAGAAAATGACATCCATTTGCGATTTGCTTCATCCATGGTACAACTACTTCTCTCAAAACATCAAGGTAAATATTCCTGGATCTTCATTGATGATCTCCTAGATCCTGTGTACAATATCTGGACTTGTGCAATCCTTGTGTACCTTATGCATTTTCCTTGTTGATGTGGTGGCATCAGGATCAGCATCATACACCTTCTTCATCATGTTTTAAACTGTAGGTAAAGGGATGTTATTGAAGTCCACAATTGCCTTAGCAGTTTGCCCTGCATGCAGTCCAGAAATTATGGTTGCTCTAACATTATATTCCTTTGACCTGATGGTTTTCATCAGAATTTAATACTTTATATCTGAAACAATAATGTTAAATTATAACCTTTTAAACACAGTTATTCAAAGTTAATAAGAATCATGTGAAATAAGGAGATGCACAGTTATTGCTAATTGATCGCATGCATCCTATATTCAGGAGCTTTGCCCATTTTTAATTAGATTGCTAATCTTTTTGGTGTTGAATTGTATAAATTCTTTGTATACTTTGGACACTAAACCTTTATTGGATGTTTAATATGTTCTCCCATACAATGGGTACCCTTTTTCCCTTTGATGATGGTTTCTTTAGCTGTGCAGATTTTTAATTTGATGTAGTCCCCTATATTTATTTTTTCTTTTGTTTCCCTTGCCCTAGGAGATATATAAGCAAAAATATTGCTACACAAGATATATAAGATTTTACTGCCTATGTTTTTTTTTTTTTTTTTTTTTATTTTATTTATTATTTTTAGAGAGAGGGGAAGGAAGAGAGGCAGAGAGGGAGAGAGACATCATTGTATGGTTGCCTTTCACCTGCCTCCAGCTACAGAGCTGGCTGGAGATCTGGCTTGCAACCTGATTATGTGCCCTGGCTGGGAATCGAACCAGCAACGTTTGGGTTCGCAGGCCGGCACCTTATCCACTATGCCACCAGCCAGGGCTTTACTGCCTATGTTTTCTTCTAGGATTTTTATGATCCCACAGCTTACATTTAAGTCTTTTACCCATTTTAAGTTTATTCTGGTGTATGGTGTAAGTTGGTGTTCTAGTTTCATTTCTTTGCATATACCAGTCCAGTTCTTCCAACATCATTTATTGAAGAGACTATCTTTACTCCCTTGTATGAGCATGTCTCCTTTGTCAAATATCAATTAACCATAAAGGCCTGGATTTACTTCTGGGTTCTCTGTTCTGTTCCATTGATCTATGTGTGTTCTTATGCCAGTACCAGGCTCTTTTGATTACAGTGGCCTTGTAGTATAGTTTGATATCAGGTATTGTGATCCCACCCACTTTGTTCTTTCTCAAGAATGTTTAGGTTATTTGGGGACTTTTTGCTTCCATATACATTTTTTGGAATATTTATTCTATATCTGTGAAATACGTCATTGGTTTGTTAATAGGAATTGTGTTGAATCTATAGATTGCTTTGGGTAGTACAGACATTTTAATGATGTTAAGTTTTCCAATCCATGGACATGGTATATGCTTCCTCTTAGGCATTAAGACCTGAATTCTGGGAATCTCAGTATAATTTTAGCAAACCTCATTAAATACTGCCTCCTCATTAACTGCTCATGATAGTAACCACCTGTGTCCTTCAAAGATATCTTAGCCTGCTGACAGAGACCTACATCTTTCAAGGATATTGTAGACTGCTGGTGAAACCTGATAACTCTTCTCTTTTAGTAAGCCTCTCTGTTCTTAGAGCCGACTCCCCCAAAGCCATCAACAGAGTCTCCTCAACTCCCTCCCCTCTTATCTAACCCTTTAAAAAAACACTGCCTTTCTTTTGTTAGTTGCTGATACTTTCTTGCCTTCCTGGTCTCAGCCACCCGCTTGTGCAGGGTTTGTGCAGTGCTTGTGCAGCTGACCAAATAAATCTTTTAAATTCATGGCCTGTTCCCTTGTGGTTTCTCCTCTCACTCTAGCACTTCCATTTATTTGTATCTTCCTGTTTCTTTCTTCAGTGTTCTGTAGTTTTCCGAATACAGGTCTTTTACCTCCTTGTTTAATTTTATTCCTGGTACCTTATTTACCTATTTATTTATGCAGTCGTAAATGTGATTGTTTTGTTAGTTTCTCTTTCAAATAGTTCATTATCAATGCTATCAATTTCTGAGTATTGATTTTGTGTCTTGGTACTTTGCTAAATTCATTTATTAGGTCTGGTAATTTTTTGCTAGAGTCCTTTAAGGGTCTTCATATGCAATATAGTGTTATCTGCAAATAATGACAATTTTACTTTCTCCTTTCTGATTTGGATAGCTTTCTTTTTTTTTTCTTCTGTGATCGCTATGGATAGGACTTTCAGTACTATGTTGAATAAGATTCTTTTTTAGATTTTTCTGTCTTCTTGTGGTACGCCTATAATGCTATGAACTTCTCTTTCAGGACGGTTTTTGGTATTTTCTAGGTTTGGGGTTGCTGTATGTTCATTTTCATTTATTTCCAGGTTATATTTTATTTCTTCCTTGATCTCATTGATATCCCATTAGTTATTTAATAACATGCTATTTAGTCTCCATGTATTTAAGTGTTTTTGAGTTTTTTCATTGAGAGTAATTTCTAGTTCCATGCTATTGTGGTCCGAGAAAGTGCTTGATATGATTTTAATCTTATTTGTTGAGACTTATTTTGTGGCCTACCATGTGGTCTGTCTTTGAGAATGACTCATGTACACTTGGAAAGAATATGTACCTGCTGTTTTGGGATGAAATGTTCTGTAAGTATCAGTTAAATCCATTAGCTCCAGTGTGTCATTTAATGATACTGTTTCCTTGTTGATTTTTGGTGGGTGGGGGGGCATCTGAAAGATTTATCCATTGATGACAGTGGGATGTTTAAGTCCCCTACTATAACTATTTTGTTGACAATCTCTTCCGTAAAGTCCACCAATATTTTCTTCACACATTTAGGTGCTCCTTTATTGGGTGCATATGTATTTACAATGGTTATGGCCTCTTGTTGGATTGATCCCTTTAGTATTATGTAGTGACCTTCTTTGTCTTTGAAATCTATTTTGTCAAATGTAAGTATTGCTATCCCAGATTTTTTTTTTGTTTGTTTCTATTTGCATGGAATATTTTTCTCCATCCTTTCACTTTCAGACTGTGAGTTCACAGGCTGGCACCTTATCCACTGTGCCACCAGCCAAGGCTGGAAATCTTTTGTTTTGAGGTGGGTCTCTTGTAGATAGTATATATAAGGGTCATGTGTTTTTATCCATTCCGCTACCTTATGTCTTTTGATTGAAGCATTTAATCCATTTACATTTAAGATTATATGGATACTTATTTATTGCTATTTTTATTGTTCTTATGTCCCTCTCTCTATGTATATGTCTTCTGCTTAAAGCAGCCATTTAACATTTTTTACAATGCTGGTATGGTGGTAATGGACTCCTTTAGCCTTTGTGTGTGTGGAGGGGGTGGGGTCTAGGAATCTCTTTATTTTGCCTTCAGTTTAAATGATAGTCTTGCTGGGTAGAGTATTCTTGGTTGCATGTCCTTATTTTTTATTATCTTGAATATTTCATGCAAGTTACTTCAAGCCTGAAGTGTTTCTGTTGAGAAATCAGCTGATAAACTTATGGGAGCTCCCTTGTAGGTAAGTAACTCTCACTCTCTTGCTTCTTTTAGGATTTTCACTTTGTCTTTACCCTTTGCCATTTTAATTATGATGTGTCTTAGTGTGGGCTTTGGGGGTTCATCTTGATTGGGACTCTGTGCTTATTTCCTCAAACAGGTTCTCCATCTCTTGCTCACTCTCTTCTCTTTCTGGTATCCCTGTGATTCAAATATTGTTACATTTGAGAGCCTTTAGATTTTCCTTCTTTTTCTTAAGTCTCTTCTCTGTTTCATTTTCTCTTTGGATACTGTTATCCTGTCCTCTAGTCTGCTGATTCGATCCTCTGCTCCATCTAACCTGATGTTGATTCCTTCTAGTGAATTCTTTTAAAGATTATTTATTTATTTATTATTTTTAGAGAGAGGGGAAGGGAAAGAGGCAGAGAAGAAGAGAAACATCAATAGTATGGTTGCCTTTCACCTTCTTCCATCCACAGACCTGGCTGGAGACCTGGCTTGCAACCTGGTTATGTGCCCTGGCTGGGGAATCAAACCAGCAACCTTTGGGTTTGCAGGCCGGCACCTTATCCACTGTGCTACCAGCCAGGGCCCTTGTAGTGAATTCTTTATTTCAGATATTGTAACCTTCAGTTATGGTACTTGTTTATGGTTTCTATGTCCTTTTTCATGCTTGCTATCTCTTCATTTAAGTTCTCACTGAGACCATCCATTCTTTCCTTACATTTCTTGAGCATCCTTACAGCCATTATTTTAAACTCTGCATTAGGTATTTGGGTTGCTTCCATTTATTTTCATTTTGGGGGAGGGGGCATTTCTGTTTTCCTTTCCTTTCTTTTTCTTTTTTTCCTTTTCAGCTAACTGTTTTTCTTTCATTTGTGACATTTTTGTTTGTCTCTACATTGGTTTTCTCTGTTAGGTAGACATACTATCCCTCCCCCCAAAATATGGAATGCTTCATGAATTTCCATGCCATCCTTGTTCAGGGGTCATGCTCATTTTCTCTGTATTGTTCCAATTTAGTATATGTGCTGCTGAAGTGGGCACCAGATGCTCTTTTAATAAGAGCAATTCTGGATGAAGAAACTGACAAGATACTCAATAATTAGCATATTTCAGGCCCTTTGGCATGCAATCTTCAGTAGAAGAATTTCTGAAAAAGGACAAAGTGATTTCTATAACTCTCACTCGCCCTTTCTGTCCAAGCTCTCTATTTGAAGATTCTATGCCTCCTTTGACATGTTAAACTTTACTCTGCTTCTCCTCTTTTCATTAAATGTACAGTGTTGCTGTGGCTTTTCTTATTTCTTGGGATTTCAACACCTCAGCTTTTTATTCCCTAACCTTTTCCTGCCACCACCACAATTTAAACACCTTCTCCCCACACATAAGCCCTCCCCTTGTCATATCACTGATTTGTTTTCCTTCATCCATAGGTACTTTGTCAATACTACCCTGCCTCCTAAATGCCAAAAGGAAAGGAGTTAGCATCACCATCTACCTATTTGCCCCACTTATTTTCTTATGTCTCCATCCTCATTCCTTCATTTCATCACAGGAGAAATCAAAGCTAGAGTAATGCATCTCCAAATCAAACTTTCAAACGGAGCAAGTCTTTCTTTTTATATATAATTATGCTTAATAGAGCTGTGTGCCAGTTATTGCACCACTCTCTTTGTATGAATTATCTAATTTAATCCCTTTCAACTCTACAAGGTAGGTACAATTAATATTCTAATTTTACAGAGGAGGAAACTGAGCCTCACAACAGTTAGGTGAGTTGCACATGTTCATTCTACCAGTGAGTACCAAAGTAGATATGTCAATCTGGGTACTGAATGGTTAAACAGAATATTCTTCTGTTAAAGATTCCCCATAGTGATAAGGCTCCGTTATACCAAGGGTGGATATATGAAGCAACGGATTTTGTTGTGAATGAAGAGACTGGGCCCTGAAGAGTCTTAGTAACTTCAAACATCAGGATTCTGTTTTAATGGCAAAGTACACTTGCCAGGGCTATTAGGATTCATTGTAGAATGAGGCTGGGAAACTGATTTTGATTCTTAAAAATTAATAATTGAGTAAACCTGTAACATTGTCATTGAAAAGTAAATTCTTGATATCATTGTTTAATAGATCATGGGGATGTGAAACATACTTGTTATTTTTCTCCTTCCACTCCTATCAAGAAACTGGTGCCAGGAGTAGATGATCAGGGGTTGGGAGTGACTCCCTGAATGTTCTCAGCTAAAGGTGGACTACATAGGGGGAGAAAGCCAGGGGGAGGGCCCAGAATAGTGTGAAAACAATCTTGTTGGCTTGGATTCATTAGTTTCCAGCTGACCCAAGTCCATGTCTGAGTCTCATTAACAAGCTTGAAGCATGTAGCAAGGTATATTTGGTATTCTCCAATACATACCAGAATCATTGAACTAAGGTTGATATGACTCAAACTTCTGAGCACAATAACGCCATGCACAGAGATTCAAAATATACCCACGGGACCAAGGCCATCCTCAAGCCTTAACCTAATACCCCATTTGAAGAAGCTTAATGTTTCACTTTGACTATAGTATGTGGATCAATTTAAAATTGCTGCACGAAAACATTTTTCTTGGTTTTTCTTTGGAAAGATCTTGTGTTGGCTATAACTTCTCTGAAAATCTCTTTTGAGTTGGAGCCTTCAGACGAGTGCTTCCACTCATTTTCTGAAGTGTCTGTCCTATTTAGTGTCAGTTCCAGACAGTACAGTCTATAGGCATAAAGGTCTTCTAAGGCCTTAGTTACTTGGTCCATGTCTAATGCTAGACAAGCCATTTCACTTCCCTAGGCCTCAGCTTTCCTATCTATTATAGTCCCAATTCACCCTTTTCTATGGAGATATTAGAGCAATCAGATAATTGAAAATAAATGGTTCAAGATACAATTGTGGTTGTCTTCAGGTTTTCTCTGGCAAAAGAGCTATCTTAGAGAAAAAGAGAAGGTAGTGTAAGGTTAAAGGCCAGGAGCTGGAATCATTTGCTTAAATTCAAATCCCTGTTCCAGCTCCCACTAGCATAAGTGATCATGGAAAGTTTCTTAACAACCTAACAGTCTTAGCTCTGTAATATAGAAAAAATAACAATTATACTTATTTAATAGAGTTATGGTATGGAATCAAAGAAAATACATGTCAAGGGTCTGCTTTATGCTTTGTGCACAATAAATGGCAGTTATTTTTAAAAATTATTCCAAGTGCCTGGAGCTCTGTAGACAGATATGTGTGCAGGCATTTTGAACAAGTCACTTAGTCTCTTTGAATTTAAGTATTTTCACCTATGCAATGGGACTAGTAATAGTAGCTACCTCTTAGGGATTTTTAAGGACTAAACAAGATAATTCCTGCAAAGTTCTCAGCATACTGCCTGTTACATAAAAGAGCTTCAACCTCAGCAACCCAGTAGACCTTTTGGTCTCTGGCTTCTTAATGTTTGGGCCCCCTTTGGACCTAGCTCCCACCCCAGCAGAAGTTTCTGATGCATATGAGATATATATTGTTTGGAGTAAAAAGAGTAGATGTTTTTGTTTTTGTTTTTGTTTTTTTCCGCATGGAGACCTGAGACTGAATGGGCTTCCTGCAGAAGCACTGCACAATGTTACATGGAATACTTCTAGAGAGCAGCTGATTCCCAGAAGCAAAAACAGTTCATAAAGTAGCAAAAATAAGAACAAAGCAGACCCTGCTTAGCAACTCCTATAGGAGCCTGGCCCCATGCAGCACAAGGTTCTCTTAGTGGCCCCTTTTATACCTCCTCTGGCAACCCTGCCAGCGGTGTATTCTTTTCTGGCATTCCTCCAAGACAACAAGCTGGAGAGCCCTGTATCTCCTCCCCAAGTAATACATCAAGTAAGGCAACCATATGCTACCATGGTGACAATTCCTACCTGATCAATAGAGCTAGGACTTGAGCCCTGGTGACAGGGCCTGCCTTGAGGGGGGCCACCTCCCAGGGCATCACTTACCTCAGCCTGGTAACCAAGCAACCTAACCTACCCATTACTGGTTCTTGGTCTTTTTCTATACATTAATCCCTACCTCTAAGGCCCCAGGGCAACATTTTCAGGCATATGCAGCCATCATTGCATTTTCTAATTTATTTTATTTTATAATCATTATTTTAAAAAGATTTGTTCATTATTTTTAGAGAGAGGAAGGGAGGGAGGAAGAAAGGAAGAGAAACATCAATGTATGGTTGCCTTTCACCTGCCTCCAGCTGGAGGCCTCCACCTGGTTATGTGCCCTGACTGGGAATCGAGCCAATGACCCTTAGGTTTTCAGGTTAGTATTCGATACACTGAGCTGCACCAGCCAGGGGCATTTTCTGATTTCTTCATCTTTGTTCAATCCTTATTATCCCCGAACTGTTCAATATTATCATTGCTGTTGCTGTTGATGCTACCAATAATGGAAATAATAGCTTAGGTTTGAGTGCTTATTATGTGCTAGGCACTTTGCTCTAAGCATTTACATGTATTATTCCATTTAATAGTCACACAATCCTGGGAAACAGGCACTACCAGTATTCCCATTTTACAGAGGATGGATAATAATAGTTAACATTTATGGAGTGCTTACCATGTGCTAGGCACTATGCTAAGTGCCTTATATTTACTTTCTTACTTAATCCTCATAATAATCTTATGTGATATCTGTCAGTCTTGAGTAGTAAGGGTCAAGCGGGAATCTGGACATCTATGGAATATTTAGAAGGGGTTGCATGACTCATCAGGGCTTTTAATGCACTTTGACAGTTAGTCCTTCTTCTCTACCCCTTCCTCTTTCCCACCAGCTGCTTGTGTACAGTAGACAATGCTCATTCTGAATCCTTTTGGGGCCTTGGCCCTGAATGGAGATAAGAGGACCATGCTAACACTAATTGCTTACAGCAAAGGAGGAGTGGTGTATCCTACCCATTCTGGGATATTTTTGGAGAGCTAGGTTCATGCTAGAGTAGCAGCATACTGGAAGTTACCAAATAAAGGTCACATTTCTTAGCCTGCAGTTTTAGGCTTTTTAATATATGACTGTAAATTACTATAATATACATTTCAATAGTGTCTTCTTAACACAGACCCAGTCCTTCAGTCATTGCTACCCCTGCCCCAGGAACACAGTTTGAACACAAATGCCCATTTCCATGACTTTGCTCATGCTGTCCTCCTACTAATTCTTCTCTAAAAATCCTTCTCATACCATATCACATCTTTATCCCTTTATTATTTCATCCTTTCATCCCAAGGGTACATATTGAGCATCTATTATACAACAGGTGCTGTGCTATATACAGGATGGTATCAGACACAATAACCAAGGAGAATTAATTTAGATGAGAAGGGGAATCAAGAAAGGCCTTTCTGGGGAAAGCAACATTTAAGCTTATACCTGAAAGATGAATAAATATTAAAAATGAGCATTCTATACAGGGGGAACAACTTGTGCAGATACCATGAAATAGAAGCTTGGTGTATTCAAGCAACTAAAAGAGGCAGTGAACCAGGGAGAAAGTGGTATTCAGTGAGGTTGGAGGCAGTGCAGTATGCTGCATGCCACAGTAAGGAGCTCTCTCTTTATGCTGAGTGCAGTGGGAAGTCACATATTTAAGTGAGGGATCAAACTAATCTAATTCATACTTTTACACTAGCACTCTGACTGCTATACAAAATTGGACTGGAAAGTGGCAAGGAGAGAGACAGGGGCAAGATAGGAGGCCAGGTTAATAGTATAGGTACAGAGATGCTGGTGGCCTAGAATAAGAAGTAGCAGTGGCCATGGAGAGAAACAAGCAGATTTAGGATACATTTGAGAGCTAGAGCCAAAAAGGATCGCTAATGGACTGGATATTGGGGCTCAGGGGAGGGAGCAATCAAGAAAGACTTCTGTGTGTCAGGCTTGAGCAAGGTGGATGCCAGTACCACTGGTGGACATGGTGGATACATCCTGAAGGAGATTTTGGAGGTTAGCTCTCCTGTGCCACATTTGATCTGTAATACTCATTTAGCAAATATTCTATATTACTTTGTTTTGGTGATAGTTAATAGGACTGTATACCTATATACAGGCATACCAAGGTAGATTTTTAACTCTTTGAAAACACTGACTATGTCTTACTTATGTATGTATTCTTTAAAGAACCCAAAATGATGTACTAAAGACTGAATGATCAATTAAGGGAAGAAATTCCTTTTTCCTTCAACTTTACTTTTCTCACTAAGGTATCAGACATGGCTATGGATTAAACTTTTTTAAAAAAAATGAGACTCTCAAAGAAATATGTGCTTTGATACAGGCTTTGAACTGCATTCAATAATGAATCACTTTTGAACAATTGCTGCTGTGTCAGCATGATACAGAGGGCACACCTAACTTTGGTTCACAGAACATCCTTCAGCTATGCAATAAAGACTATCTATTCACAGAAGAGTAGCCTCATGGGAATGTGCAAGCTAGCTTAGAGGGGGCGGAGCAGAAGCCTAAGGGCCTCAATTGTTCAGGCAGGTGTGGGCCTTTGTGGCCATGTGTTTTCAACATATGGCATCTGAAAGCACATACCATGGATAGCATGCTAGAGAATCTTAGATTCAGTCACAGAATAGACCAAATATATATGTCCAAGCAAGATAAAATAAAAAGGAGGTACCCTACTGCAGTTTTTATGCAATCTTGCAGAATTTCTACAGTGACTCATGTGATCCTGCAGTTCTGAAATAAGAGACCAGGAATCAGCATTTGTATAAGCATCCCAAGAAATTCTCATGGAGGTGACTCACCCATACATCACACTTTGAGATGTCTTGGCTTCAAGGATCAGCCCTAGAACTAAAAGTAGGTAAAGCTAGCTCATGGGTTACAACTCTGCCCATTCCTTCCACCTCCTTATGAGACAGTTCAGTTAATTGTCAGTAACCCCAGGAATTTACACACAGTTGTTCACATGCATGGACACTCAGATGAATCACTAAAAAGAGAGATGTAACCATCTGACCACCAGAGTGGGAAGAACCACAAGGCCAGAATCCATAACATTTCAGCTGTACCTAGGAACTGGCTGGCAATACAGCTCCATTTTAGGGAAGGTCTGAAGGGGTCAATGTGTGATGAGTTACCTTACAGAGACAGAACCCTCAGTTGCTAGAAACTTCTGATGTTGCTTTTCAAAGAGGAGATGAATTGTTCCTTGCCCTGTACTCTAGCATTCAATCATGGGGGTGTTGGAGGGGAATAGATCTGTATTTAACATCTCTGTGGGGTTAAGGGTACTTAGAGTAGTTACCTGCCTCCACCCCCAGTAGTCTCGACAGCATGGAAATACCCTTTCTCCAAGTGTCCAGGGGGTTAACTCTAAGCAGCACAATCATCACTGTTCCCTACCTTACCTTCCACCTCTCCCATTGGAGACCTGAAACTGAACTGTGTTCATTAATTATAGAACACACAACCTGTAGCAGTGAGCAACTAGGGGTCCATTTTATTTCCTGTTTTCCAAGGCCACCAAAGGAAACCCACAGGCAATAATCATATCCCCACTCTCACCCCTGTGGACCTGGCTGTATGTTCTATGTTCCCTAAATCTGGAATTGCCCCTTGGTAACCAACACCTCCTTATTTTGTTTCAACTCTGGGACAACCTCAGCCCCAATGATTTTATTCCAAAGGAGGTCTACTCAAAAAATATTTTAAATATTTTGAAATAAATTTATTCTTATATGAAAATACATAAATATAGTCATTATTTTTAATTGTTAAAAAAAGTCTCCATTTGCTGCAATAATAGACTCGATTCAACTTCGGAATCTTGAACACACTTTAATTAACTTTTCTTTATCCATGGACATCATAATGTTTTCAATCTTAGCTTCAACAGACTCTTTATTGGAATGAGGTTGTTTATTAACTTCTCTCTTACAAAAGTTCTATACATAACAATCTAAAGGATTTGCATCTGGTGAACTAGGCTGCCAGATTTCCTTTGACCAGAATTCAGGACCATTGACACCGAGAAATTCTTGCACCTTTTTTTTTTTTTTTTTTTTTTGCGTTATGCAATGGTGCACTATCTTGTTGGAAGAGAACATGATGTCCATTTGTGAATTGCTTCATCCACAGTACAACTACCTCTCTCAAAACATCAAGGTTAAACATCAGCAGTCACCTTCAAAATGTGGGGTCATGATAATCTCTCCTTCATTGCTGACAACACTTAACACCATAGGTAAAGCAGGAAATCTCGTTCTCATGACAATTGGGGGACTTCATTAAGATTCTCACAGAGAAACCTGTTGTTTCTTCTGTTGACTGGTCCTGCTGAAACTTCTTTTCATTGGAGAAGAAAATTAGAGTTTCTTTGGGAGTGGGGGTGGGGATGCTTCAGTGTTAGCAGTTTCCTTGCTTTTTCAAATTGCCTTTCCTTTGTCTGTTGTGTCATAAACTGGACTACTCAGAATTTTGAGACATCATAATTCCTCTTAATGCCCTTCCATTCATGCTATCCTCTGCCAACACCCCAAATGTAAGCTCCTTTTCTCTTCTGGGGCATTTCATCCCTGTACATGTTTGTGCTTTCTCTTTGTGCACCATTCTCTCTCCCAGGATATTCTTCTGTGCCCTTTGAGACTTGTATTGCACTTCAACAAACTCTCCTGGACCTTGCCCACTTGCAGTGTCATCTACCTAGCACATCACAGCACTGGCTACACAGTAGCATCACCTGGGGAGCTTTTAAATAAGGCCTGAAGCCTCAACCATATTGCTATAAATTCTGATTCAATTGTCCTGAAGTGGACCCTGGGCTTCTGTACTTTTTAAGAGCTACTAGGTGATGCTAGTGGGCAGCAAGGTTTATTCATCATTGGTGACTGCTTGCCTTAATTGACACAAAATTCTCTCAGTTTTTAAAATTTATTTTCCATTGAATTGATTGGGTTGGTATTGGTTAATAAAATTATATAGATTTCAAGTGTATAGTTCTATAATATATCATCTGTACATTGTACAGTGTGTTTACCAACCCAAGTCAAGTCTCCTTTCATCACCATTCCCCCTTCCTTCACTGCCTTCTATCTCCCCTCACCCTCTTCCGATTCTCTCACAGTTTCATCAAGTATAGGCTTGCTCATTCTTCTGGACTGTGCATCCCACAGAACTGAGGGGTGTTGTCCACATAGACCTATTCCCTGGCACAATTTTCAGGCTCTTTTGGTCCATCCTAAAAAGAAAATAACAAAAGTAAATAAAAACTAAATTTATTGTTTATTGTCTTAAAAATAAAATTTAAATTTAAAAAGTGGATCATTTGAGGCACATACCATTTATACCACCTACTATTTTTTTTGTCAACTCTTGTTTTTCTCATTCACCTACACTTTTCCTGGACTTATAGTACCTGGTTTATCATTTTCCTCTCCAGCTTGAGTCCTACTCTTATCCTGGATGATTTTAGTGCCTATATAGTTAATCCATCCAACATCCTAGGATATTCATGATTCCATCATGAATATTAACAAATATTTATGGAGGACCCACTATGTACAAGGCACTATTATAATGATGATACAAAATATATAATAGTGAACAAATAAACAAGTCCCAGTCCTCAAGAAGGTTATCAAAAAAAAAAAAAAAAAAAAAAAAGAAGGTTATCAGGAGTGCAAGGCTGAGGGAGGCAATCAACCAATCAGTAAATAAATAAATAAGAATAATACATAGAATGCCATATGGTAATAAACATGAAAAAATTAAAGCAGACAACAAGACGGAATTTTGGGAGAGAGGCATCAACTTTACATATGACAGAAGGAATTACAATAAGGGTAGTTTTCATTGAGCTGATGATATTTGAGCAAAGACCTGGAGGGAGTAAGGGAGCTACCATGTAAATATCTTGTGGGAGAGCATTATAGGAAGATATAATAGCAAATGCAAATATCCTGAGTTAGGAGTGTATCTGGGTTGGAGGAGGCCAGTAAGCTAAATTAGTGACGGTAGAGTAGATGAGGACATGGAGGCTACATGGGGCCAGGTCTTATTCTTCTTTGTAGGACTTTAGATTTTACTCTGAATGAAATGGTGAGCCACTGGAGGGGAAGGTTCTGGCTAGATAATGACATAGAGTCTGACTTATATTTGAGTTGTCTCTGGCCTTATTTACTCTACTCAATTTCATCTTTATTCCACTTTGATCACCTGTCCCCATTGCCAACAACTATATTTTGTCATTGTTCCAAACCACAGAAATCTTAGTCTACTCAGGTCTTCATGGATAATGGTTCTCCTGGCTTCTCTTCTTTTTATCTGCCTTCTAAAACCCATAGTGCATTTCCTTCAACAATTCTCATTTGTCAATTTTCTTGTCTGGTTATTCTTATACCACAATAGTTGAGCAAAATTCAACCCATAGATCATTGCAGTGAATCTTGGTCTTAGCTGCCCACTAGAATTACTTGAGGCACTTTAAAATATGCTCCCTTGTTTTGACCAATGTGAGGTAGTATCTCGTGGTTTTAATTTGAATCTCTCTGATGGCTAGTGATGTTGAGCATCCTTTCATATGTCTATGGGCCCTTTGTATGTCCTCCTTGGTGATGTATCCATTCATCCTTTGCCCATTTTTTTCAATTGCATTGTTTGTCTTTGTGGTATTGAGTTCTATGAGTTCTATATATTTTGGAGCTCAAACACTTGTCCAAGTTATCATTGGTGAACATGTTTTTCCATAGTTTTTAGCTGTGCAGGAACTTTTTAACTTGATGTAGTCATTTGTTTATTTTTTCCTGTATTTCCCTTACCCTAGAAGATATATTGGTGAAAATATTGCAGCATGGGATATCTGAAATTTTACTGTCTGTTTTTCTCTAGGACTTTTATGGCATCATGATTTACATTTAAGTCTTTATCCACCTTGAGTTTATTTTGGTGTATGGTGTAAGTTGGTGGTCTACTTTCATTTTTTTCAATGTACCTGTTCAGATCTCCCAACACCATTTATTGAAGAGGCTATTTTTACTCCATTTTATGCCAATGCCCCTTTGTCAAATATTAATTGACCATAGAGCCTTGGGTTTATTTCTGAGTTCTCTATTCTGTTCCATTAATGTATGTGTCTGTTTGTATGCCAGTACCAGACTATTTTGTCTACATTGGCCTTATAATATAGTTTGATATCAGAATGACCATCATTAACAAATCAACAAACAACAAGTGCTGTCAAGGATGCAGAGAAAGGGGAATCCTAGTATACGGTTGATGGGAATGCAGACTAGTGCAGCGACTGTAGAAAACAGTACAGAATTTCCTCAAAAAAACTAAAAAGGGAACTGCCTTTTGATCTCTTGGGGCCCACCTGGGAAAAAACATAGAAACTTGGAGTCCTGTGTGGGCCAGGCTAAACTTGTAAGTCCCAACAGGAAGACCAGGAATGCTGGGTACATACATGTTTCCATGTAAAACCAATGGCCCTGGGGCAGTGGGACTAGATCTTGGGAAAATACTTTAGTTACTATGAAGCCTGGCCTCTCACCTCACCTAATCCTTTGTTATATCAACAGCGAAACTTTAAAAAATTTGAATGCACATCCTGACCTGAGTGAGATCTCTCTGCCCCCTCACTTGTTTATTCCATTTCCCTGTAATTAGCATTGATTAGCATTGATTGACAAGCTACAAGCCTTCAAATTTACTCCTTTCAATAAAAGACCTTTGGGAACAAAGAACTGGACCTTTGGCCTTGAGCCACTGGCCAGATCTTCTTCCCCCTACACAAGAGCTGTTTGGGATGGTTGGGGCACCGGGGGATTTTACTGCAGGTTGGGGTCTCCCACACTGATCCAGTGATCACACTGCTGGGATTATACCCTAAGAATCCTGAGATACCAATTCAAAAGAACCTATGTTTCCCTATGTTCATGGCAGTCCTATTTACAATAGCCATGTGCTGGAAACAGTTTTAGTGCCCACCAGTAGATGAGTAGATCAAAAACCTGTGGTACACTTACACAATGGAATACTACACAGCAGAAACAAAGAAAGAACTGCTACTTTTCACAATGCATGGATGGAAATGGATAGTATTATGCTAAGTGAAATGAGCCAGGCGGTGAAAGACAAATACCATGTGATCTCACCTATAAGAGGAACCTAATAAACAAAACAAACAAGCAAGCAAAAGAGAACCAGAGAGCCAGGGGCTGATGGCTGTGGGATATGAAGAGATATTGGTCAATGGATACAAACTTCTGATTAAAGAGTAATAAATTCTGTGGTTGTAGCTAACAATACTACTATATATTAGATTGGAAGTTCCTAATTGGGTAGATCTTATGTATTCTTACCATAACAGTAACAACATAATAATTATGTGAGATGAAGAGTATGTCAATTAACTTTATTGTGGTAAACGTTTATCATATATATTGTATCTAATCATCACATCATACACTTTAAACTTACATAATGTTATATCAATTTCATCTCAAAAAGCTGGAAAAATACCTAAAATGAAAAAAAAAAAGAACTAGAGAAATGGAAATAAGGAACGAACTGACAGCACCCAGAGAGCAGAGGAGAGGGGTGTAACAGGGGAAAGAAGGGGAAGGGTTAGTCAAAAAAAAGTATAAAAGACCCATGGGCATGGGAAATAGGGTGGAGATTGATTGTGGAAGCCAGGGGGTGGTGATGGTGGTGGTGGGTGGGGCAGGGAAGAGCAATGGGGAAAAAATTGTGACAACTGTAATTGAACAATGATAAAATAAAACCAATGTATTTTAACTAAAATGTACTAACTAAAAATGTACTAATAAATATTAGTCATGCCAAAATAGATAAATAAATAATGCTCTCTCAGTGATTCTAATGAGCAACCAGAGTGAGACCTCCAGAATGAACCCAGTGACTGTCTCTTCCTTTTTTATACCTCCATACCTGGGCAGCAAACCACTCTCAATTGTTCCCTTAAAATCACTTGGACATCTTACAAAGTGATTTTAGTGAGTTACATCTCACATTCTTCTTAGTGCTTAAGTGAAATTTCACCACTCTCATCTAGCCTCCAAAACCACTTCTGCCCCTGCCTCTCTTAGAAGATGACTTCATTTTTCCATTTCATAGTGAAAAAAGAGGCTTCCACGGCCTCAATATCTTAGATATATCTATGCTACCTCAAACCTAGATGCAGCTATGTTCATTTTTATTCTATTCCCTTCTGTGCCTCACCAAAACTGTCCTCTATTTTGTGGCTCTTCAACATCTTATCATTGGCTCCCTTCAAAATAACTCGTTTCTCCTATAGTTTAAAACCTTGTCTTCCACTTTATACCCTCCTTTTCTAGCTACTTGATCTTCATCTCTCTGCTTCCTTTCACAGCCAAGCTTCTTGAAAAAGTAACCTACTTAGTCTCTCTCTTCATTTCCTCCCTTTTGACTTCCACAGTTTACTGGAATCTGGTTTCTGCCCTCATTGCTCTCCTGAAACAGCTTTTGCTGTGAATACCAATGATTTCCCAAATGACAAATCTAATAAATATTTCTCTGTCTTTTAGCTTACCTGGTGTTTCTGAGTCATTAATTTATATTGCTTGACTTCCTGAAAATTTGTTCTCTGGTGGATTTCATGACACTATTCTTTCTTTATTCACCTCCTATTCCTCTGACTGCTTCTTGAACCCTTGTTTATTCTAGAGCTGAAATATAAGTGTTTCCATGAACCTCTTTCTCTGTCTCTCTTCTTATTACTTCACATTTGTCTTGGAAATTATATTCATGTCTGTCTTCAACTATCACCTACATGTATATAGCTCCAAGATATATACCCCACTACAGATCTCTCTTCTGAGTTCTAGATCTGTTTATAAAACTTTCTATGGGCTGTCTCTCCCTAGAAATTCCATTCATGTCCAAAATGGAACTTGACCTTTTATATACTCTGATGCCACTAAACCAGAAACTTGAGTCATCCAAGATTCCTCTTTCATCTATCTCACTTCCCAAATTGCCAGTTCTTTCCAAGACTATCTCCAAAATATCTCTTGTCTGATTTGCATTGACTGCTACTTCTCTAGGTTTTAATCATCTCTCATCTGGACCATTACAGTATCTACCTGACTGGAGTGCCTGGCTCTATAGAAACCTCCTTTAATCTGTCTTTTGAGCTGGAATAATCTTTCTGCCTTGAAAAACTTGTTATTTCCCTGCTACATATGCCATTAATGACCCCCACAGGACTTACAGCAGTAGCTTCTAAACTGTACTTTATGGATCCCTGTGTGTCTTCTGGAGTGATGATGAGGAGCAATGAGCTTAGGAGACTGTACACAAGGACCTGATTCCTAATTTAGCTAAGGCATTTTTGCTTTGTGTCTGTTTGTCTGTTTATTTTCCTGGGCATCTAAGGACATTTTTCATTAGCATAAAAATTCTTCAGCAAGAAGAAAAGTTTGAATTCCATTGACTTTGATCTTCATCACAAATTTTAATGAATCACTGTTTATAAGAAATAGAAGATTATTTCTTATATCAAAAGTGAGAATTTCATAAAGCTGTGTCCAGGAACAGTGTCCCCTCCAGATGTATATTGACAAGGCCCAGACTGAAGGTTGTCACAGTTTGATGCTACTTCATGTGAGTGTTCTAAGGCCCATCCTCTTCCATTCAGGGTTGCTGGTGCCTCTCATAGACATAAGAAATGAAGAACCCTGCCTTAAGAATACCCATGGTCTTGACCCCTGAACCACTCCTTGTCAGCCTCAGATAACTGCTTACACACTGTTCAATAACTTGCATTTTTCTATTTGACATATCTCTAATATCTTTCTAAGTGATTCAAGAGCCTTTTTTAAAGCTGCAAAATAGTACGCTGAACCAAATATTGTTACCTATTTACTTTGTGAAATGAAATTTTTTTCTTTCTTAGAACTGAGAGAATTTTATGATACCCTGTCCAGCCCTCATGTCATGACCTCAATGGGAACTGATTCCCAGTGAGCTTAGTTCCCAGAGCAGCTCATGGACAGTGGCCTTTATTCCCTCTCTCAACCTGTGATTGAGTGCAGGCTGTAGTCTTTTCATCTGTATTCGGGAAGAGGGAAAATGCACACCCTCACTTATAAAAGGGATTTTTGGCATTGACAAATCTGGGTGGTTCTAAGTCTAATGCTATAAAAATTGTCTTAATTTGTCCAGTTCAGAGAATGTTCATGGGTAAGTCATTTGTAGCCATGCCCTGGCTTGACCTGAGCTTGTAGTATCACCTCTGTGTAAGCGAACATTTTTGTCAATACTGTTAAGTATTGTACTGTTAAGTAAAAGGACTGAGCTGGGAATCAGGTTTTAGTGCTAAGCTGGGAATCAGTTTACCTTGAGCAAGTCACTTAACAGTCCTCATCTCAAGGAAGAAGTTGAGCTAGATGATCTCTGGCTTTCCTTCAGCACTGGTACCCTGAATCTTTGATGCTAGTAGATAATCGGGGTGGAAATGCTTAGGTAATTCCAAAGTGCTACATCAGTGTGAGGTATTATTAACTAATGCTACTGCTTTAAGTTCTTATAGCAGCAGAAGGACAGGTAAAGAGGCCTTCCTCATTAATGTACAACAGGGCAAGTCAACACCTGAATCATCTGAAGTTGGCAATGTAGCATTCTTTACTGCCAGCCAAAATAATAAGAGCTATTATTTATTGAGATATGACCATATGCCAGCCATATGCTAATGACTTTCATATACAGTTTTATTATTCATTCTCACAGTAAAGCTATCATTATTATTACTTTTGCCCTTTTTCAAATGAGGAAACTGAGGGTCTGGGAGATTAAGTGACTTGGTTGAGGTCTCATAGATAGCAATTGATGAAACTAAGATTTGAACCATTATTTTCTTAATTCAAAAGCTCAAGCACTTTCAAGTATGTGAAAATTTGAGAGTCATGGCCTTGTTTCTTATCCCAATACTTCTCAAACTTGACTATGCACACAAATCACCATATCTTGCTAAAATCAGATTGCTGATTTACAGTTCTGGGGTAGAACCTGAGCTTCTGTATTTTAAACAAGCTCCCAGATACTATTGAGGTAGCAGGTTCATGGACCTCATACTTTGAGAAGTAAGGAACTAGGACTTCTACAGAAATTCGTTGGCCTACCATTCCTTCTGGATCAGGGGCTCACAGGCTGTTCCCTACAGAACTCCAGGAGGCATCATTTACATTCTAGTCTCTGTGTATGTAGTGTACTTCCTGGAATTGTGTACTTACCAGAGTGAGAACATGGTAAATACTAAGTAAATCCACAGACTCTTCCTCCACTTGGGCCAAGTCTGAAGAAGAAAAAAAAAATTGTTCTTTCTCCCAGAAATTAAAAATTTATCAATGCAGTTTAACAAACTCAAAGCTAGTCTGCTCACAATAAAGATGGCCCATTTGGTGTTCCAGGCAAGACTGGGAGGAGGGAGTAAAGGAAGCTGGCTGGCTGGCTGGCTGGCTGGCTGGTTCCATTCTTATGCTAACAAAACCCTGATTCCAGGCCACAGCTGCTTCCCTGGCAGGAGGTTGTGCCATTCATGGCAGCTTGCTTTGGAGTGCCAGACCCCTAGAGCAGGTGCGGCTGCACTTGTTCTTTTGTGCAGCCTGACTGTCCAGACGGGGAACTGATTATCGCTGTGAATCTGGGATTATTGCTAATTTACCAGCTTCTCCTAAACAAAGGGGCAAGCCTCAAGACAGCTGTCTGTTCTGGTCAGAATGAGACCGAATGCCTCCAAGGCCATGTGGCCCTCAGAGAGGTGAGACTGAAGTGGAAATGAGACAGAGGAAAATCAGATTCAGATAGCAGCTCTTCTGGTACAGGTCAAAGTGCCTGAGATTCAGAGGGCTAGCTTAAGCCCACAGTCCCCAAGCAGGAGACCAAAACCAAATGAATTATCTCCAAGCTCCCATTCTCTTCTTGGGAGCAGCTTCTGGGAGCATCCCCACCCTGATCTGAGGTCATCTGCAGTGGTAAGTTCTCAGGATGGCTGACTAGCTGTCATTGGTCCTTTCCTCCTCTGCTCAGTCTCAGCACCAGGCTTCTGGAACAAGAAAATCAGATTCTATTCATAGAAAGGTAGGAGACCTATATAGTACTTGCTTAAAAAGACCAGCTCCAGAGTGAGGCAGCTTGGATCTATATTTTAACTTGATTACTTACTAGCTGCATGAGCTTAGGCAATCATTTGATTTCTTCAACCCTCAGTTTTGTTACCTCTCATAGAAGGATAATAATAGTACCTTTGTCATGGGGCAACTGTGAGGATTTATTATTAATATTAATTTATTATTATTAATAATGATAGCTAACACTGAGAAGCACCTACTGTGGACCAGAGTCTCTTCTAAGCCTGTTACATGATGTAATCCACTAAATCTTCAACATAATCCTATGAAATATGTGTTCTTATTACCTCCACTTTACAGGTGTGGAACAGAGGATGAAAAGTGTTGGGTAACTTGCTCAAGGTAACACAGCTAGTAAGCAGCAGAGCAGAACATTAAACCCATTCAGTCTGCCCCAGAGGCCACCTCTTTTTTTTTACTTTAATTTTATTCAGAGGACACCTCTTAAGCACTATGCTTTTCTACACATAGTTGTGAGTGTGTTGTCTTTTTTTTTTTTTTTTTTAATTTTATGGTGGTTGTATTACATCCATCCCCTTTTTCCTTCCCTCTGTCCCCCTCCCAACCCACCCATTCTCCCCAAAGTCAATCCCAGTTGTTGTCCATGTCCATGGTTTCTTTATACTAGGTTCTTATGTAAACAACTCCCCTTCCTTGCTTCTGCCTCCCATCTCCCCCCAACCCCTTTCCTTTGACCACTGAAGGCCTATTCCTTGTATTCATATACTTGGTTCTGTGTTGGTTGTTGTTAGTTTTGTTCATTATTGTCCCGTAAGAGGTGAGATCATATGGTATTTGTCCTTCACTGACTGGCTTATTTCACTAAGCATAATACTCTCCAGTTCCATCCATGTTGTTGGAAAGGGTACAAGTTCCTTCTTTCTTTCTGCTACATAGAATTCCATTGTGTATATGTACCAAAGTTTTTTGATCCAATCATCCATTGATGGGCACTTAGGCTGTTTCCAGTACTTGGCTATTGTAAATAGTGCTGCTATGAACATAGGTGTGCATAGGTTCTTATGAATTGGTGTTTCAGGATTCTTTGGGTATAGTCCA
>PVIW01013267.1:0-28121 GCA_004026585.1 Noctilio leporinus
GATGGGCACTTAGGCTGTTTCCAGCACTTGACTATTGTAAATAGTGCTGCTATGAACATAGGTGTGCATAGGTTCTTATGAATTGGTGTTTCAGGATTCTTTGGGTATAGTCCAAGTAGTGGAATTGCTGGATCAAAAGGCAGTTCCATTTTTAGTTTTTTAAGGAAACCCCATACTGTTTTCCACAGTGGCTGCACCAACCTGCATTCCCACCAACAGTGCATGTCTCCTCCTTTTTTTATAGGAAAGCAATTCATGGTCAGTGTTGAGCTGGAACATTCAATATTGACATTGGTACTATATTGATGTCAGTATGGACTAAAAATTTTGAATTTTAAAGTCCAATAGTAAAAATCTCTGTAAAGAAGAAATTTCTAATACAATAATATTAATCATAAATGAATGAAAAATTTTAAAAATTGAGCATTATTAAACATGTTCATATAATTTCAATGAGAACTTAATATTAAAAAGCATATGAAATAGATTTTAAACTCATAATTTGTTCTTTTCATAATTCATAATTTCTAAAATGTCTTTTTACAATTTTTTTGTCACTTAGAAAATGCTTTTTTTTTTTAACTTTATTGTTGTTGTATTACATCCATCCCCTTTTTGCTCCCCTCTGTCCCCCTCCCCACCCACCCATTCCCTCCAAAGTCAGTCCCACCTATTGTCCATGTCCATGGTTCCTTTAGAAAATGCTTTATTATATTGAAGACCTAACTCAACTATCCATTCTTCTGAAGTGCTTTTTTTGATCCTATATTCAAAGAAATTAAAATTTTCTCACCCCTTTCACTTTTTTGCATTATACATATAAACAACCCCAGAACTAAGGCAGACTACTCCAGACATTTTGATCTTTGAAGGATAAGATGTCTAATATAGTTAAGCCATCTTGGATTTCTTCGGAGGCAGGCTCTTCAGGTGTGGATTGTCATTTCTGATTATCTGATTATAATGATCTTTGATCTCTTCTCAAGTGTGACTACATCTGTGGTGCTTAATTAGTTTCTTGTTGACATCTTAAATTCCTCTTATAAATTATCTTCATTTTTTCATTTCTTCATGCTTCAGCTGAAAATATAGTATATTTGTCCTACACTTGGTGTGAAATCCTGTTTTAAGACTTTTATGTGCATTAATTCGTGTGTTTTTTACAACAATTGTGCATTACATGCCATTGTTATTTCCATTGCTACTGGGTGAACAAAATTCTTAAGGAGAAATGACAGTTGAAAACAGCCTTTCCAGCAGTGTGATGAAGGTTGTGGTGAGCAAATGCAGGACCCCATGCTAGGGAACAAAACATTTTGTTTCATCTACCACTACAAATAGCTATAGGTATTTAAAAGTAGCATTTTGCCAATGCTCTGAATTTCTAAATGTTTAAATGATCCTCACATCTCATTAACCAAATACTTCTGAGTGGTTAAATTTACCCTTAATTTAATAAAATTCTATCATGGGAAGATGACTTCTAGATGCCCATATTGAAGCCAGTTTATCCTTAGCCTCTCATGTTTGATCAGATATTGATATTATGAGGTAAGGAGATGAATTAGAAGTACTCATGGGTTATTCTGAATTTTCAAAAGATTATATGAGTGTTTTATACTATACAATCACAACACAACTACTATAATACTGTATTAAGTGATTAACATATTATTTCAGTAATACTATACATAATCAAATCCTTTAGTTCAGTTTATCTTTAGTAAAATTATTGCTAAAATATTTTACTTCAAATAGAATATTATACATAATATAAAATGAAATATTGTATATCAAGAGAGTATTTTCTGTTAGGAGGTAAAACCATGTTTTTGGGGTTGAGAAGAATGTTACAAAATATTTTTCAAGCATATTAACTGTATTTTTATAACCTGCAGTTGGCTGAAAAAATCAAATATTTCCCACCCACAATCTTGTGTTAGCCAATACATAAATTTATCTATACATAAATTTATCTATATCACAGTGTTATGGCCAATAAACATCCTAAGACATCTACTTGTGACATGACTTCAGACTATCTTTTGCTTGAAAACACTTACGTAGATAAAGCCATAGGATATTTACATGTTGAAGTGCATTTTAATCAGCTTCTTATATTCTCTGCATATTTCTCTTCTCATGCCTGTTCCTATCACCTACATTGATAAAATTGTGACATTTAAGTTAGCTAGAAATTTTTCCTTAAGTTAAAATGGATATGTAGTATTCCTCCAGTTGATAAACATATCATTTTTTATAAGAAAGAACCTACTATCAGATGTCTGTAAGGTTGCAAGTTGTTCATTTTAATCAGACCATCTATCATTGGTAACTTTTCAGGGTCCATGTCAATGTCCGTCTTCTATTTTATTTATTATTTGGTGAATATTAGTAAATGTGCAGAGCACTCATCTTATTAGCAATAATTAAATTAACCTCTCTGCCCTAGTCATCCTTGCTTTCATCCTTGCTTTCACTGCTATTCCTGTTAAAATATTTTAGAAGACCTTTATCTAAAAGAGCATGTCAGAACTCTTCTACTTTTTGGGTCCTATAACTTTTTAAGTTTAAATACATTTTTATTTATTTTTTTTTTTTTTCAATGTATGGTTGCGTTTCACCTGCCTCCAGCCACAGACCTGACTGGAGACTTGGTTTGCAACCTGGTTATGTGCCCTGGCTGGGAAATCGAACCTGTGACCTTTGGGTTCGCAGGCCGGCACCTTAACCACTGTGCTACCAGCCAGGGCCTACATTTTTATTTTTTAATTACAGTTGGTGTAGGATGTTATATTTGTTTCAGGTGTACAACCCAGTGATTTATGTAACTTATGAAGTGATCACCTCAATAAATCTTATTTGTCTGACACTATACATGGTTATTACAATATTATTAACGATTTCCCTATACTGTACTTTCATTCCCATGACTATTCTGAAACTACTAATTTGTACTTTTAATTTTTTCACCTTTTTCACCCAGCCTTCTAACCACTCTCTCCTCTGGCAACTGTCAAAATATTATCTTCATGAGTTTGTTTCTGGTCTGTTTATTTATTTTGTTTTTTAGATTCCACACACATATAAGTGAAGTCATGTATCAGCTATTGTAAATAATGCTGCAGTGAACACATGGATGCATATATATTTTGGTGTTTGGGGTTTCTTTGGATTAATGTCTAGAAGAAGGAATTGCTGCCTTCTTCATTGTCTTTTGTTATAGCCTTTGTTTTAAAGTCTCTTTTGTCTGAGAAAAGTATTGCTACCCCATCTTTTTTTTTAAATTCTCACCCATGGATACATTTATTGATCAGAGAGAGAGATAGAGAGACAGAGATATTGATGTGACAGAGAAACATCGATCAGTTGCCTCCTGCGTGCACCTGTTAGGGAACCAAACCCGCAACTTAGGTATGTATCCTGAATGGGAATCCAACCTGTGAACTGTTAGTGCTAGGAATGATGTTTCTTCCAACAAAGCCACACCGACCAGAGCACTACCCCATTTTCCATTTTGATAAAACCTCATTTCAACTCTTTATTTTTAGTTTGTGTGTGTGTTTTGAACTGAAGTGAGTCTCTCGTAGATAGCATATGTAAGGGTCTTGTTTTATTATTTACCCACCATATTTTTTGATTAAGGCATTTTTAATCCATTTGTGTTTGAAGTAATTGTTGATAGATATGTACTTATTGCCATTTATTATTCATATCTTATTTTTAGAGAGCGAGAGGAAGGAAGAGAGGCAGAGAGGGAGAGAGACATCAATGGATGTATGGTTGCCTTTCACCTGCCTCTAGCTACGGACCTGGTTTGCAACCTGGTTTGCAACCTGGTTTGCAACCTGGTTATGTGCCCTGGCTGGGGAATCAAACCAGCAAACTGCGGGTTCGCAGGCTGGTGCCTTGTCCACTGTGCCACTAGCCAGGGCTATTGTTCATACTTTCATCCTTCCTTTTCCTCTTACCTTTTTCTTCCTCTTACTCCAGTTCTCTCTCCTCTTTATCCTTCTCCTTCTCTTTCTCTTGTTCCTTCTCTTCCTCTTCCTTTTCTCTATTCCATCTTTCTCTTCCTCCTCCTTTCTTCCTCTACCTCCTCATCCTCTTCTTCCTCTTGCTCCTCATTTTCTTCTGTTTTCTCCTTTAACATTTTTTTGTCATACTTGTTTGGTGGTGATGAACTCTTTTTAGCTTCTTGTCTGGGAAGCCGTTTATCCATCACCTATAAATGATAGCTTTGCTGGGTAGAGGAATCTAGATTATAGGCCCTTGCTTTTCATCACTTTGAAAATTTCTTGCTAAGAAGGCTAGTTTGCAGAGTGAGCTATCAGCTGACAGTTTTATGGGAGAGAAAGGCAGATAATTAACTGCTTTTCTCTCTTTTTAAATTAATTTATTGTTGTTTGTAAAACATTTATCCTATTTTCCTCCATTGCTCTCCCTGCCCCACCCACTCTCCCACAGCCAATTCTCACATGTTCTCCATGTCCCTGGATCATCTATACTACTTCCTTGACTAAACTCTTCCCCTTCTTTGCCCTATTCTGCCCTTCTACCCGCCCCTTTGCACACTGTCAGCCTATTCCATGTTTCCATGCCTCTGGTTCTATTTTGATTGTTTTGTTTTGTTTTGTTCATTAGTGTCCTGTATTAGGTGAGCTCATATGGTATTTGTCTTTCACTGGCTTATTTCACTAAGCCTAATACTCTTCAGTTCCATTCATGCTGTCACAAAAGGTAGGAGTTCCTTCTTTCTGCTGCATAGTATTCCATTCTATAAAGGTATCAAAGTTTTTTGATCCATTCATCCACTGATGGGCACTTAGGCTGTTTCTAGCACTTGGCTATTGTAAATAGTTCTACTATGAATATAGGGATGCATAGTTCTTCAGAATTGGTGTCTCAGGATTCTTCAGGTATAATCCTAGCAATGGAATCATTGGGTCAAAAGGCAGTTCCATTTTTAGATATTTTAGGAAATTCCATACTGTTTTCCACAGTGGCTGTACCAGTTTGCATTCCCACTAACTACACCAAGGTTCCCTTTTCTCCACATCCTCACCAGCACTTGTTGTTTGTTGATTTGTTAATAATGGTCATTCTACTATGTGTGAGGTGGTATCTCATTGTGGTTTTAATTTGCATCTCTGATGGCTAGTTAGGTTGAACATTCTTTCATATGCCTATAGGCCCTTTGTAATGTCTTCCTCAGAGAAGTGTCTGTTTAGGTCCTTTTCCCATGTTTTAATTGGATTGTCTGCCTCCCTGGTTTTGAGTGGTATAAGTTCTTTCCATATTTTAGAGATCAAATCTTTCTTTGAGGTGTAATTGACAAATACGTTTTCCCATAGAATTGATTCCTTTTATTGTTGATGTCTTCTTTAGCTGAGCAAAAACTTTTTTTGATGTAGTCCCACTTATTTATTCTTTCCTTTATTTCCCTTGCTCTAGGAAAAAATGTCAGTGAAAATATTGCTCTGTGGGATATCTGAAGTTTGACTGCCTATATTTTCCTCTAGGACTTTTACATTGCCATGGCTTATGTTTAAGTGCTTTATTCATCTTGAGTTTATTCTGGTACATGATATAAGTTGGTGGTCTAGCTTTATTTTTAGCATGTCCCTGTCCAGTTCTCCCAACACCACTTGCTGAAGAGGCTATTTCACTCCACTTTATGCTTCTTCCCCTTTTGTCGAATATTAATTGACCATAGAGACCTGGGTTTATTTCTGGGCTCTCTAGTCTGTTCCATCGATCTGTATATGTCTATTCTTATACCAGTACTAGAATGCTTTGATTACAGTGTCCCTGTAATATAGTTTGATATCAGGTATTGTGATTTCTCCTATTTGTTGTTCTTTTTCAAGATTGCTTTGGCTATTCCTTCATGTTTTTGGTACCATTTAAATTTCTGAAATATTTGTTCTAGATCTGTGAAACATGTCATTGGTATCTTAATAAGGACTGCATTGAATCTATAAATTGCTTTGGGTAGTATGGACATTTTAATAATGTTAATTCTTCCCATATATAAACATGGTATATGCTTCCATTTATTTGTATCTTCCTTAATTCATTTCTTCAATGTTCTGTAGTTTTCTAAGTACAGACCTTCTTCCTCCTTGGTTAATTTTATTCCTAAGTACTTTTGTTGCTATAGTAAGTGGGATTTTTTTTTTTAGCTTCTATTACTGATATTTCATTATTGGCATATTAAAGTGTATATTGACTTTATACCCAACTATTTTACAATATTTGCTTATTAGGTCAAGCAGTTTTTTGGTGAAATCTATAGGGTTATTTATGTACACTCTCCTATCATCTGCAAATAATGACAGTTCTACTTCCTCTTTTCCAATTGGGATTCCTCTGATTTTTTTTTTTAATCTGATCACTATGACCAGAACTTTCAAAACTATGTTGAATAGAAGTGGAGAAAGTGGACATCCTTGTCTCATTCCTTACCTTAGGTGGAAAGTTTTTAGTTTTTGCCCCTTGAGTATGATATTTGTTGCAGGTTTCTCATATATGGCCTTTATTATATTGAGGTGTGCCACCTCTATTCTCACTTTTTGAGCATTTTTATCATAAATGGGTGCTGTACTTTATCAAGTGCCTTTTCAGCATCTATTGATATGATTATTGGTCTTTGACTTTCATTTTGTTTATGTGATATATTATGTTTATTGATTTGCAAATATTATACCATCCTTGAATTCCTAGGATGAATCCCACTTGATCATGATTTATGATCTTTTTAAGTTCACTGGGTTTTATCCTTGAGGTTAGTTTCTAGTTTCAAGCCATTGTGATCTGAGAAGATGCTTGGTATGATTTCAACTTTTTGCATTTGTTGAGGCTTGTTTTGTTTCCTACCATGTGGTCTATATTTGAGAATGCCCCATGTGCATTTGAAAAGAATGTGTATATATCAATTCAGTCCATTTGATCTAGAGTGTTGTTCAATGTCACAATGTCCTTGGTGTTTCTTTGCTTGGAAGATCTGTCCATTGTTGATAGTGGGGTGTTAAAATCCCCTACAGTGAATGTGTTGCTGTTGATAACCTTCTTGAAGTCTTTCAAGATTTTCCTTATATATTTGGGTGCTCCTTTGTTGGATGCATACATGTTTACAAGGGGTAGACCTTCTTGATGCATCCTTCCCCTAAGTATTATGAAATGTTTTTCTTTCTCTCTTATGGCCTTTGTTTTGAAATGTTTCATCTAAGTATTCTACCCCAGCCTTTTATTCATGTCCATTTGCTTGAAATATTTTTTTCCATTCCTTTCACTTTCAGAATGCGTCAATCTTTCGTTCTGAGGAGGGTCTCTTGTAGACAAACATAGGGTATCATTCAGCTACCCTATGTCTTTTGATTGGTGCATTTACACTTAAGGTTATTATTGATAGTACTTATTCATTGTAATTTTTACCCTTTGTACTTGTGTTCTTCTCTGATCCTCTCTGTTTCTTCATCTTAAAGCAGGCCCCTTATCATCTCTTGCAATGCTGGTTTGGTGGAAATGTATGCCTTTAGGATTCTTTTGTCTCAGAAACTTCTTATTTCACCTTCCATTTTGAATGAGAGCCTTGCTGGGTAGAGTAGTCTTGGTTGTCAGCCTTTCTTTTTCTTGTTTGGAATATTTTTTGCCATTCTCTTCTAACTTGCAGTGTTTCTGGTGAGGTATTAGTTGATGATCTGATTAGAGCCCCCTTGTATGTTACTAGCTGTTTCTTTCTTGCTTCTTTTAGGATTCTCTCCTTGTCTTTGAAATTTGCCATTTTAATTATGATGTGTCTTGGAGTGGGCCTGTTTGGGTTCATCTTCATTGGGACCCTCTGTGCTTCCTGTACTTATGTGACTTTCTCTTCCCAGAAGGTAGGGAAGTTTTCTGTTATTTTTCAAACAGGGTTTCTATCCCTTGCTTTTCTTCTTCTGGTGTCCCTATGATATGGATATTATTATGTTTCATGTTGTCCTGCAGCTCTCTTAAAATATTTTCATTCCTTTTTAGTCTTTTTTCATTTTGTTGCACTCTCTATGAGTTTCTTTCTATATTGCCCTCCAGTTGGACAGCTGGATCTGATCCTCTGCTTATCTAGCCTGCTTTTAATTTCTTCAACTGTGTTCTTCACCCTGGAAATTATATTCTTCATTTCCTCCTGGCTTTTACTGATAGTTTTTATGTCCTTTTTTGTGCTGGTGCAGTTCTCTCTAAGTTCCTTGTAGTTCCTCTGGTGTTCTTCGTAGTTCCCCTGGAGCTGTTTTTAATTTTCTTAGAGCTTGCTGAGCTCATTGAGCTTCTCTGTCATCATTACATTGAATCCCATGTCTCATAGTTTGCTCGCCTTTATGTCATTTAAAACTCTTTCTGAGGATTCTACTTTTTCTTTCAGTGGGGGCTTGTTTCTTTGTCTTTCCACTTTAGGTGACTCTTCTTGTCTCTTTTTGCTACTTAGATTGAACTGTTTTGACTTCCTGTCTTTGTGGTGTGACCTTCTTTCATGTAGCGGTGCACTTTTTTCACTTCCTGGTGATGTCAGATCATTCCCCAGTCTGGGCCTAGTCAGCCTATTGGACACGACCAGAAATTTCACTGTCTTTGTTAGTGTCCTTCAGTTTTTAATCCATTTAATGTGTGACCAGTGGTCAGGTGTAGACTGGGTAGATTAATTCAATTAATAATCCAGTCTATCTGTGATCAGCCATCAGGCTTTGGCACTACTGGGTGGGGCAGGTTGATTCCTATAGGTGGGGCTATCATTACCCTCAGGCTGATGCCACTTGGAGAAGAGTGGTCTGCCTGCAGTGTGGGGGATGAGTCATCACTGTGATTCAGTCAGCTGGATCATTTCTTTTCTCAAAGCCACCATCCTAAATTCTCTTTAAGTGTCGCTAGTCTACTCTGCCCTCCCTCCGCTGGAGCCCAGGGGAAGTGGGTGCCATTGCATTCTCATGTGTGATCCCTTTAAGAATTCCCTGTCTCTAGCTATCTCAGGCTAGAAAACCCTTCAGTTTTTCACTTTTCACAGCTGAATGCTGTTTTACTCTCAGCTTTGTTGCTGTAGGCTGGAAAGTTCAGCTGGGGGATTAGAACCCACCCTTCTCAGGTTGAATCCCAGGCTGGTGAGCTGTTTCTTCGTCCTTTCAGCTGCTACCTATGGGAGCCCAGCCAGCCCTCTCGAATCTCTATACTTCCTACCTATTATGTTATGATGAAGCAGCCTCTCCTTTTCTGTCTGTGGCTATAAGGCTTCTTTCCGGCTGGTGTTCTGTTGGTTATTCTCTATGATTTCTCCCCAATTTAGTTGTAATTCCAGACTAGTCCTGCCTGGGAGATTGATGGAGCTCCATTTGTTCCTCTGCCACCTTGGATCTGTGCTTTCTCTTGATGCTTTTAAGACTGTCTCTTTGTCTAACCTTTGGCATTTTAATTTGGTATGCCTTGGTGTGGACCTCTCTGGGTTCATTTCCTTTGAGACTCTACACATCCTGGATACATATGTCTATTTCCTTTACCAGGCTAGGAAAATTTTCTGTCATTATTGTTTTACATAGGATTTCAGTTATTTTACATAGATTTTCTGTCATTGTTTTATATAGGTTTTCTGTCATTAATTTCTTTATATAGGTTTCCTTTTTCTCTCTGTGCTCGTTCTGGCATCCCCATGATGTTAATGTTTGTACACTTGAAGGTGTCCTAGAGGCTCTTTATACTATCCATATACTTTTGGATTCTTTTTTCTTCTTGCTATTCTGATTATTTCTGCTTCCTTCTCTTCCAAATTCTGATTTGATCCTCTGCTCCATCTACTCTACTACTGATTCCTTATAATAGACTCTTCATTTCAGCTAGTGTATACTATTTTTCATTTTTGACTGGTTCTTTTTTGTTTTCTAACTACATTTTTGTGTCTTCTGTTATTTTGTTTATGTTCTCATTAAGTTATTCTGTGCTTCTACCACATTCACTAAACATTTTTATAGTCTATGTTTTGAATGCTACACCTGGTAGGTTGCCTTTCTTTGTTTAATTCTTTTCCCAGAGTATTGTCCTATTCTTTTATTTGAGACAGGTTTCTTTCTCTCCTCATTTAGGCTGTTTCTATGTATTAGATAGAACTGCTACATCTCCTGGGCTTTGTAGGGTTTTCTTGTATAGGATCTGGTGGCACAGCCTCCTGATAAATCAAACTGGGTACTTGAGGTGCACCCCCTGTGTGGGCTGTGTTTACCCTCCTTTTGTAGTTGAGCCTTGATTGCTATTGGGTTTACCCATAGACCAAGCTGTTCTAAGAACTGGCTGTGGATGAGCTGCTATGCACTGGCCAACCCCTTGGAGCAGGACTCACTTCAACATTGGGCACAGGTGTCCAGGAGTTCACCCCTTAAGTGTGCCACTCATGGAGATTATTGGATGGTGTTCTAGCATGATCTGAAGCTAACACCTCCCTTGAGTTGCAGACCTAGATTAGCCACTGTCTGTACCCTACCTGTGCTACCTGGAGTGCTACTTGTGCTGGGCTGGAGGTACCCAAAAGAGGCCAAACTGCTAACCAAGGCTGGCTGCCACTCATACTAGTGCCAGGCCTGGGGTTACTTAGCAATAGGGCATGCCAAGGCCAGATACTACTTATTTGGGAATTGTGAGCCTTTGAGAGATTTTAGGAAAGTTTGAATCATGAGGAAAGATAGGTTGTTTATATGGAAAAGCCCCTGGATGACCTTTGGATGGGATTGGGTCTCTGGAATCACCAGGGTCAGGTGAACAGTGTTAACCAGGTTAATGAGACTCAGATATGGGACTTGCCTGCTGGCTCTCTGAGGGGAGGGCTCAGTCCTTTTGTCTGAAAGAAAGCTGCCCCTCCAACACTTTGTTCAAAACCAGATAATTTACTTTTACCTTATATGTCTTTGGTACCTTCTGAGCTACTTCCTTACTGCTGGCATTTAGAATGAGTAAGTCTGTGCACTGGCTCTTATAAGAGAAGCATCTGTGATTCCAGAAGCCCTTCATCTTTCTTAGCCATGATCCCTGCTGGTTTTCACAACCAGAAGTTATAGGGACTGCTCTTTCTGCCACTGGTACCCCAGGTTGGGGTGCTTTGTGTGAGGTTGGGATCCTTTGCTCCTCAGGAGGCACCTTGGCAGCCTCGAATATTCCTTCTGATTTATTTTATTTTTTAAAGGATGTTATTTATTTTCTCCAGAGAGAGGGGAAAAGAGGCAGAGAGGGAGAGAAACATCAATGTATGGTTGCCTTTCACCTGCCTTCAGCTATGGACCTGGCTGGAGACCTGACTTGCAACCTGGTTATGTGCCCTGACTGAGAATCGAACCAGTGACCTTTGGGTTTGCTGGCGGGTGTCTTTCCACTGAGCCACACCAGCCAAGGCCCCTTACAATTTTTAGATGCCCCATGTGGGTGTGAGACCAGCTCATTTCATGTCTTCACCCGTCCTACCAGTCTCAGTTTGGCTTTGTTATACTTTTACTTATAGGTCTCCTGTTCAGCCAGATTTCCGGATGGTCTGCATGATGATTGTTCTGTAGTTTAATTGTACTTTTGATGTGTTTGTGGGAGGAAGTGACTACCTCGTTTACCTATGCTACAATCTTCAGAAGCTCCCAATTTAACTAACTAACTTTAATAAATAAAAAATTTATGGCCCTGGCTGGTAGCATAGCAGATAAGGCACCAGTCTGTGTCCCCAAAGGTCACTGGTTCGATTCTCCAGCAAAGGCACATAACCAGGTTGCAAGCCAGGTCTCCTGGTTATGGGTTCAATTCCCAGAGAGGGGACATACCTAGGTTGCAGGTTTAGTCCCTGGTCCAGGAACATATGGAAGGCAACTGATTGATGTTTCTCTCTCACATTGATATTTATTCATTCATTCACTCATTCATTCCTTCATGTATTCTCCCTCTCTTCCCCCTTCCCACCCACCCTTCTCCCTTTCTCCCTCTCCTCTCCCATCCCCTGTCTCGCTTTCTCTGTCTCTCTCTCCCATGCACTATCTCCCTTTCTTCCTCTCCACTCTCCTATCCCCCATCCCCCATCTCCAATTCTCTGTCTCTCTCCCTATCTCCCTTTGTCTCTAAAACCAATAAACATCCTTGGGTGAGGAATTAAAAAAATTTTTTTAAAGATTTTATTCAGGTCTGACTGGTGGCTTAGTGGAATAGGTGCTGGCCTGTTAACCCAAAGGTCACTGGTTCGATTCCCAGCCAGGGCACATAACCAGGTTGGAAGCCAGGTTGCAAGCCAGTTCCATAGTTGGAGGCAGGTGAAAGGCAACCATACATTGATGCTTCTCTCCCTCTTTGCCTCTCTCCCTCTCTCCCTTCTTCCTTCTCTAAAAATAATAAATAAAATCTTTAAAATTTTTTATTTATTATTTTCGGAGAGAAGGGCAGGAAGGGAGGAAGAAAGGGAGAGAAACATCAATGTATGGTTGTCTTTCAACCTACCTGCAACAGAAGGCCTGGCTGGAGACCTGGCTTGCAACCTGGTTATGACTGGGAATCGAACCAGCGACCTTTGGGTTCATAGGTTTGCACCTATCCACTGAGCCATAACAGTCAGAGCAGGAATTTTTTAATTTTTAAATAGTAATTATGGAAACACATTCTGAAACAAATATACTTTTTTTAATCCTAATTTCTTGCCTAGGGAGAGAGGAAATACTGCATTATTTATTCTACCTTCTGTTCAAGTCAGAGTAATTTTATTCTTTCTGTATTAATAGTCCTATGCATCAAGTACGAGAAAACAGGCAGTGTTATTCTTATTTTGTAGATGGTTAATCTGAGATGTTGAGCAGCTAAAAATATGTTTTAGAAATGATTCATAAATCATTTTGAATTAAATATTAATTGAAAAATTTAATATTTTACCTGTCAAGGATTTTTAAATTGCAAATGTTGAATTAATACAATTTCAAAGGGTACAAGATTCCAGTTGTAAGATGAATTACTACCAATCACCATGCTATATATTAGATTCCCATTCTGGAGCTCTAATATACAACATGGTAACTATAGTTAACAATACTGTGTTGTGTACTTGAAAGTTATAAAGAGAAGAGATCTTAAATATTGTCACCACTTTTATTTATTTATTTAAGATTTTATTTCATTATTTTTAGAAAGAGGGGAAGGGAGAGAGGCAGAAAGGGAAAGAGACATCAATGTATGGTTGCATTTCACCTGCCTCCAGCCACAGACCTGACTAGAGACCTGGTTTGCAACCTTGTTATGTGCCCTGGCTGGGGAATCGAACCTGCGTCCTTTGGATTCGCAGGCCGGCACCTTATCTACTGTGCTACCAGCCAGTGTCACCACTTTTAAAAAGATAATTATGTGAGGTTGATGGAAATGTAAATAACTTTATTGTGATAGCCATTTTGCAATATATATATATATATATATATATATATGTATATATATCAAATTTAAAATAAGTAGGACACTTTATATTGAAATTTATTCATTAAATAACTTGACAAATACATATTGAGCATTAGAAAGTTTCTGTGCTTATATTAGATTCTGAGAACAGAAATCTGAGCATGAAGTCTAGCAGGAAGGCACAAACAAATGTAAAATTAGTGGTGATGAGAACTATAGAGGAAAGATTTATTGTGCTATAAAATAGTATAGGAGGAAGCTTTGGCTTAGTCAAGGAGGAAAAAATTTCCCTGAAAAATTGGTGATTCTGATGAACCTACTATAAGTACTACCTGCTTCCATAACACTTACAGTTTAAGGTATCCATTAGAAATTTTAATTTGAGGAGATAGCTTAATGAAATTTTTATGCCACATATTTTTATTTCAACTGGTAGAACCTTAAGAAGATTCAAGAGATGGAAAAGGGCAGTGAATCTAACACAGACCTGGAAGAACTGAAAAATGCTGACTGGGTAAGATAAATGGACATTCTCTCATTTCTGTTTAGTGTTGAAGAAATATAGCTGGTTGTTAAGGACTGTGGTATGAATTGATATTACATGAATTTGAATGACTAGTCTTACATTTGAGGAAATATTAATTCCCTATTTTAAAAAAATTATCTGATTTTATTAAAATTACCCCAATATCTCTGGGGATTTTTGGTGTTTTAAAATATTGACCTTCCTGATTATATTAATACTGTAGCATACTCTTGTAAGCCAGAGTTTAAGCTCTAGTTCAGGATAAGGTATGAAACTATAGTGTAGTATTATACATTTATTTATTTAATGTACAGTTACCAGATTAGGGCCCTGGAGATGCAGAATAAGTAATATGGGGTCTATGCCTTCAGAAAACAGAAGACAGATTTCTAGAGCAAATGATAGCAGTGTATTCATGTGACACACTACGGTTTTTTCAGCCTGGTAATAGATCTCTGAATCCCTGCCCTCATATATGACTTAAGGTCAGGCATGATGGCCTTGAGGACAGGATATTGAATGTCACAGAGTTAGACTGATGTATATTCAGATGTTGGTGGGAAGGCACGTTTAGGATTCTGATTTTTCAGGTTAAGTACACTGGATAAATAATGACACATTAAATGAGGGAGTAGGAAAAGATGCAGATTTGGGAGACATTAACTTTCTTTTGATCCTATTAGATTTTAATCATTTGCCATATATTTTCTAACAGCTTTTTTAAGGTGTAACCAACCTATAATAAATGCACATACTTAAAAAGTATAATTTGATACATTTTTACATGCATATATACATACATGCTTTCAAAGCCATCACTGTAATCAAAATAATGAGCCTATCCATCACTCTCCAAAGTTTCCTCATACTCTTTTATAATACTACTTCTTGCTTTCCTCCTCCCCAGTTTCTAAGCTACCAGTGATCTGCTTTATGTCATATAGATCAGTTTGCATTTTCTGGAATTTTGTATAAATGTAATCAATAATATATACTAGTTTTTCTTGGCTTATTTCATTCAGTATAATTCTTCTAAGATTTCATCAATGTTGCCTGTATTTGTAGGTTGACTTTTGGTTGTTTTTTTTTTTAAAGAGCCCATTCATTATTATTTTTAGAGAGAGGGAAAGGGACAGAAGCAGAGAGGGAGAGAGATCAATGTAAGGTTGTCTTTCACCTGCCTCCAGCTACAGGCCTAGCTGGAGACCTGGCTTGCAACCTGGTTATGCGCCCTGGCTGGGAATCAAACCAGCAACCTTTGGGTTCGCAGGCTGGCACCTTATCCACTGTGCCACCCTCCAGGACTCATAGGTTTATTTTTATTATTGCCAAGTAGTATTTCATTCTTAATCAGTTCTTCTGTAGATGGTCATTTGGGAATTTCCTATTTGCAGTAGTCTTAGGTTATTGCATGTATCTTTATTGAGATCTTTGAAATGATATTAACCTGGAACATTAAAGAAAGAGTAAGGTTTTAAAAAGGAGCCTCCTGCCCTGGGTGGTGGCTCAGTGGATAAGGCGCTGGCCTGCAAATCCAAAGGTCGCTGGTTGGATTCTCCGGCCAGGACATATAATCAGGTTGCGAGCCAGGTCTCCAGCCAGGTCCATAGCTGAAGGCAGGTGAAAGGCAACCATATATTGATGTCTCTCTCCCTCTCTGCCTCTGTCCTTTCTCCTCTCTATTAAAGTAATAAATAAAATCTTTTTTAAAAATTAAAATAAAGGAGACTTCCTGCTCTGCCTGGTAGCACAGTGGATAACGTGCCGGCCTGTGAACCCAAAGGTTGCTGGTTTGATTCCAGGGCATATAACCAGATTGCAAACCAGTTCTCCAGCCATGTCTGTAGCTGGAGGCAGGTGAAAGGCAATCATACATTGATGTTTCACTCCGTCTTCATCTCCCTCCCTTCCCCTCTCTCTGGAAATAATAAATAAAAATCTTTCAAAAAAAAAAAGGGAGCCTCCTCTTGAAGATGGAAGCATAGGTAAACACTGCTCACATTCTTTCACAAACAGTAAAAATTACAACTAAACTAGATGATACGAAACAGGTATCATCTAGCATCATCAGAAAATTAAGCCATATAGAAGTCCAACAACCAAGGAATTAAAGAAGTCACATTCATTTAGATAGATAGGAGGGCAGGAGATGTGGAAGGGGCACACACACTCATGTACTGGATAAAAATTGAGGGGGATACCTCAGGAGCTAGGGATCCAGTTTCACACCACACCATTCAGCCCAAGATTCCAGGGCCAGGAAGATCAGCCCCCATAACTCCTGGCTCTGGAATCCAGTGGGTGTTGGGGCAGCGAAAGAAACTATGGAATTCTCAGGAGTCTCCTCTTAAAGGGCCCACAGAGACTTAGGACTTACACAGATAGACTCCCTCTGGGTTTCAACTCTAGGGCAGCAGCTGGAAGAGCACCACTGGCATAAGGGAGAGAGATTGAAGTATCTGGCATTAAGGAGACTGCCCGGAGACACCTTCCTCCAAGACATAACTCCAGAAGCCAGGCAGCGCCATTGTCCCCTTTGTGAGCCCTCCCAACACGAGGCACAGAGCTGCAACACCATTATCAGAGACTCTATCACCTAGTTTGTATGTGTTCCCACGTCCTGGCCATTACCTAAGGCCCATCTAACTTACTGGTGCACTTTTCTACACTAGGCCACACTACTATGATAGGGAGTCAAAGCATTTCTACCTACTGAATAAAAACAAACTCAGGAAGGCTGCCAAAATGAGGAGACAAAGAAATGTGGCCCAAATAAAAGAACAGAACAAAATGCCAGAGAAACAACTAAATAAAATGGAAATGAGCAAACTATCAGATGCAGAGTTCAAAACACTGATTATCAGGATGCTTAAGGAACTCACTGATTACTTCAACAGCATAAAAAAGGCCCAGGCAAAAATAAAGATTAAGTGAAATAAAGAAAAGTTTACAGGGGACAGTGAAAGTGGATAAAGCCAAGAATCAAATCAGTGATTTGAAACATAAAGAAGAAAAAAACATTTAATCAGAACAGAAAGAAGAAAAAATAATTAAAAAAAAAACAAGGATAGGCTAAGGAGCCGTTGGGACAACTTCAAATGTACCAACATTTGAATAATAGGAGTGCTGGAAGAAGAGAAACAGCAAGAAATGGAAAAATTATTTGAAAGAATAATGAAGGTAAACTTTCCTAATTTGGCAAAGGAGATAGATATACAAGTTCAAGAAGCAAACAGAGTCCTAAACAAGCTAGACCCAAAGAGGACCACACCAACACATAATTCAAATGCCAAAGGTTAAAGATAAAGAGAGAGACTTAAAGGTAGCAAGAAAATAGCAGAAAGTTACCTGCAAAGGAGTTCCCGTAAGACTAGCAGCTGATTTCTAAAAAGAAATTTTGCAGGCAAGAAGGGGATGACAAGAAGTATTAAAAGTGATGAAAAGCAAGGACCTACTACCAAGATTATTCTATAGAGCAAAGCTGTTACTTAGAATGGAAAGACACATAAAGTGCTTTTCGGACAAGGGAAAGCTAAAAGAATTCATCATCACCAAACCATTATTTATTATATGAGATGTTAAAGGGACTTACTTAAGGAAAAGAATAAGATCAAAACTGTGAACATTAAAATAGCAATAAATTCACAACTATAAACAATTAAATCTTAAAAACAAACTAAACAAGCTAGCAGAACAAAAACAGAATCATAGATTTGGAGATCATTGGGAAGGTTATCAGTTTGTGCAGGGAAGGGGGAGAATGGGAGAAAAGGAGCAGGGATTAAGAAGTATAAATTGGTATATACAGAATAGACAGAGGCATGTTAAGAACAGTATATGAAATGATGTAGCCAAAGAGCTTATATGCATGACCTGTGGACATGAACTAAGGGGGAGGTTTGCCAGAGAAAATGGGGGATATTGTGTATACAGGGAGAAAGGGGGAAAATTTGGGACAACCATAATAGCATACTTAATGAAACGTATATATAAAAAAAAAAAAAAAAAAAAGAGCAGGCTTAAAAAATAGCTTATTTCATAAGGTAATATTGTCATTTTAGAAGAATGCTGATATTCATGTTTCCTTTCTATAGAGTACTCTGGTAACCTTGCTATAGGTGTATTTCATCTTGGTTATTAAATTTTTATTTTTATTTTCCTGGATATTAAATCTGGCTAAATAATTCCAGGTGTTCAGAAGTTAGCAAATAGTTGGTATATAAACTTGAACTAAAGATTTAATTGGCAACCTCTTTTAAAAAGTTGTATGACCCCGGCTGGTGGCACAGTGGATAAGGCACTGGCCTGTGAACCCAAAGGTCACTGGTTCAATTCCCAGCCAGGTACATAATTAGGTTGCATGCCAGGTCTCCAGCCAGGTCTGTAATGGGAGGCAGGTGAAAGGCAACCATACATTGATGTTTCTCTCCCTCTCTGCCTCCCTCCCTTTCCCTCTCTCTGAAAGTAATTAATAAAATCTTTTTTTTTTTTTTTTTTTTTTTTTTTTTAAGTTGTATGGTTGGGAGGACTGAAGATGGTAGCCAAGTAGATGGGAGCTAGTTCACTTGCTCTTGCACACAACTTGGACACTTGGCTCATCTTTCAGAAAATAAAATGAACAAAAGCTTAGCTGATATGAAGTTCGAAAGCCAAGGAGTATAGACCACTCTTCACAACAGGCACACACAAGATGTGGTGGGGTTTGTGACCCTCAATTAGCCAGGTGGAAGGGAGAACCCCCAACAAATGGCCCACCAATAATAAAAACCCAAGTACAACAAGAGAACCCATATTAATTAAGTGAAGGGCAACCTTAGCACAGCCAGATCAGATCAAAGACCCTGCAAAGACTCTCACAAACCTACCACCACAGAAGTCCACACCACAAAGACAGGCAGGCAAAGCAGAACAACCTAAGACATGGAAACAATCAAAAGGAGTCACTTAAAATGGGGAAACAACTGCCAAAGGAAAGAAATGGTGGAATCCCCCCCCAAAACTAAATGAAATAAATGCAAGCAATCTATCAAATATTGAATTCAAAATAATAGTTATAAGAATGCTCAAGAAAATCCATGAGAACTACAAGGAACTTAGTGGAAATTACAGCAGCATGAAAAAGGGCATAGAAAGTTTGAACATGAACCAGGAAGAAAAGAAGATTACAGTATCTGAAAAATACATTGGAAGAAATTAAATTCAAGGTAGGTAAAGCAGAGGATTGAATCAGCAGCCTGGAAGACAGGGTAGAAAGAAACACCCAGTCACAGCAACAACAACAAAAAAAAAAACTTTAAAAAACTTAAAAAAAAACAAGGAAAGTTTAAGGGTGCTTCAGAAAATGTAACAATATTGGCATCATAGAAATATCATAATGAGAAGAAAAGGAGGAAGGGCCAGAAAACCTGTTTGAAAAACTAAGGACAGAAAACTTCCTTAACTTGAGAAGAGAAAAGTCCCACAAGTTCAAGAAGCACAGAGGGTTCTAGTCAAAATGAACCCAAAGAGGCCTACACCAAGACACATCATAATTAAAATGGCAAGATTTAAAGACAAAGAGAGAATCTTAAAGGCAGTATGAGAGGAAAAGCATGTAACATATGTGGTGCATGCGATAAATTGGCAAAAATTTTAGTTAAACAACATACCACAAAAGTGTTACATTTTGAAATAAATTTATTCTTATATGTAAATACATAAATGTCATTGTTTTTTATATTGTTCAAAAAAGTCTCCATTTGCTGCAGTAATAGACTCAATTCAACTTTGGAATCTTCAGCACGCTTTAATTAGCTTTTCTTTATCCATGGACATCATCATGTATTTAGTCTTAGCTTTAATAGCCTCTTTATTGGAATGAGGCTATTTATTAACTTTTCTCTCACAAATGCTGCATACATAATATTCTAAAGGATTTGCATCTGGTGAACTAGGCAGCCAGATTTCCTTTGACCAGAATTCAGGAACATTGACACTGAGAAATTTTTGCACCTTTTCAATGTTATGTGCTGGTGCACCATCTTGTTGAGAGATAAAATGATGTCCATTTGGGACTTATTTCATTCACAGTTCAACTACTTCTCTCAAAAAGTTATGGTAAATATTAGCAGCCATCTTCAAGCTTTGTGGGGAATAATGCAGGGTCATGATATCTCCTTCAATGCTGACAATAGCTAACACCATCATTGTAGCAGGAAATTTTGTTTTTATGACAATTGAGACTTCATTAAGATTCTCACAGAGCCACTTATTGTTTCTTCTGTTGACTATTTGGTCCTGCCGAAAATTCTTTGAATTGGAGAATAAAATCAGAGGGTTTTTTACTTTGGGATTTTTTTCATTTTGATAGCCGTTCCCTTGCTTTTTCAAAGTATCTTTCCTTTGTCTGCTGTGTCATAAACTGGCCTCTTCTAAGAACATACAATTTGCATCTGATATCTTCAGCAATAATCTTGTGAACTGCTGCATCCAACATCTGCTCTTCTCTTGCTATGGAGCGCATTGACTTTCCTGGATCTTCACTGATGACCTCCTGGATTCTGTGTACAATATCTGGACTTGTGTGATCCATGTGTACCTTATGTGTTTTTCTTTTTGGTGTGGTGATATCAGGATCAGCATCATACAGCTTCTTCATGTTGTCAACTTTATATAAAGGGATGTTATTGAAGTTCGCAATTTCCTTAGCAGTTTACTCTGCACACAGTCCGGAAATTATGGTTATTCTAACATCATATTCCTATGATATGATAGTTGCTGTCAGAATTTAATACTTTCTATCTGAAACAGTGATGTTAAATTATAATCTTAGCAACATAGTTTTCAAAATTATGGACATGGACAACAAATGGGATTGACTTTGGGGGGAAATGGTTGGGTATGGAAGAGGACAGAGGGAAGTAAAAAGGGGATGGATATAATACAAAATTAATAAGAAGCACGTGAAATAAGGAGATGCAAAGTTACTGCCAATTGATCACACACACCATGTACAAGAGAGCACCAATAAGTCTCTCATCTGATTTATCAACAGAAGCACTCCAAGCTGGAGGAGATTTGCATGAAATATTCCAGGTAATGAAAAGCAAGGATATGCAACCAAGACTACTCTCTCCAATAAAGCTTTCATTTAAAATAAAAGGTAAATAAAGAGCTTACCAGACAAATGAAAGCAAAAAGAGTATATCACTATCAAGCCAACACTACAAGAGATGCTAAAGGGACTGCAATAAAAAAAGAGAAGAAAAAGGAAGAGAGACAGAAAAAAACACACAGATGGAAAAATGGCAATGTATAAGTACCTGTCAAAATAACCTTAAATGAAACTGATGTAAATGCTTCCATTAGAAGACATAGAGTAGCTGAATGGATTAGAAAACATGATCCACATCTATGCTATCTACAGGAGACCCATCTCTAAACAAAAGATTTACAGGTTGAAAGTGAAGAGTTAGAAAAATAGTTTCCAAACATATGGACACAAGAAGACAGCCAGAGTAGCAATACTTATATCAGACAAAACAGACTTCAAACCAAAGCCTTAAAAAGGGACAAAGAAAGTTACTACATAATACTTAAAGGAAGAATCCAACAGTAGGATACAACCTTTGTAAACATATATGCACCCAACATAGGACCACCTAAATATATATAAAGAAAACCTTGAAGGACCTCAAGAAAGAAAACAACACAGTCCTTGTAGGGGATTTTTAACACCCCACCATTAACAATGGGGCTAGATCTTACAAATAATCAGCAAGGATACTGTGGCACTAAACAATACTCAAGATTAAATGGACTTAATTGATATATACAGAATGTTTCATGAAGAAGCAAAATATACATTCTATTCAAATGCACCTGGAACATTTTCAAAATTAGAGCACATGGTAGAACACAAAACAAGTCTCAACAAATTCAAAAAAATTGAAATTACATCAAGTGTGTGCTCAGATAAAAATGGATTAAAGCTAGAAACCAACCTCAAGGAAATAAAAATGTTCAAATACAGGAAGACTGAATAGCATGCTATGAAACAATGAGATCGATGAAGTTTCGGCAAACAAATGAAAATAAACACACAACTGTGTTCCAAAATGTATGGAACACAGTTAAGGCAATGCTCAGAGGGAAGCCTACCTAAACAAGATAGAAAAATCTCAAATAAACAACCTAACCTTACATTTAAAAGAACTAGAGGAACAACAGGAAACAATGCCCCAAGCTAGTAGAAGGAAAGAAATAATTGAGATCAAGGTTGATTTAAATGACACTGATAGTAAAAGAACAATTGGAAGGATTGATAAATCCAGGAGCTCATGCTTTAAAAAGATAAACAAAATTAACAAACCTTTAACCAGGTTCATCAAGAAGAAAACAGAGGAGCCACGTAAATAAAATCAGAAATGAAATAGAAGTTACAACCGATACCACCAAAATACATTAGAGTGTACGAAATGATAGACTACAGTATGCCAAGAAAGCTGACAACCTGGGAGAAATTGACACATTTTTAGAAATGTACAATCTGCCAAAGTTAAATCAAGAAGAAGAAAGCTCAAATAGACCAGTAACAATGATTGAAATTGAAGCAGTAATCAAAAACCTCCGGGGATAGATCCAAGGTGGCAAAAGAATAAGTGGAGCTATACAGATCTCCTCCCAGTACCAATCTGGAATTACAATTTAATTGGGGAGAAATCATCCAGAATAACTAACAGAACGCCAGCCAGAGAGAAGCCTTATAACTACAAACAAAATAGAAGAGGTTGCCTCATCACAAAGTGACTGGTAGGAAGTGTGGAGATGCAAGAGCACTGGCTGGGCTGCCACAGTAGGCAGCTGAAGGAACAGAGAAACATCTCAGCAGCCAGGGATTCAACCTGAGAAGGATGGGGTCTAAACCCCCAGCTGGGCTTCCCAGCCTACAACAACAAAGCTGAGAGTAAAACAGCATCCACCTGTGAAAACTGGAAAGCTGCAGGTTTCTGCTAGCCTGAGATGGATAGACACTCAGACAATTCTTAAAAGGTACCACACACGAAAATACATTGGCAACCACTTACTATAGGCTCCAGCAGAGGGAGGGCAGGTAGACTAGAGACCCTCAAGGAGTGTTTCAGGGGTGGCTTTGAGTAGAGAAATGAGGGAGCAGCTGACTGGGTCCCAGTGCTGCCCCATTCCCCATACCGCTGGAAAACCACTTTTCTCCAAATGGCATCAGCCTGATAGTAGCTATAGCCCTGCCCATAGGAATTAATCTGTCCTGCCCAGAAGAGCCTAAACTTAATGGCTAATCATAGATTGATTGGATTAATATCTGAAAGAGATAGACAAAGAGTGTATCTCTTTTTGTAGTTACCAACAGACTGACTGGGCCCAGACTGGGACATGACCTGACATCATCAGGGGTAGATCCAGGAAGTATAGAAAGTGCGCTTCTACAGCTGGATACAAGGCATGGTGAGTAGAGTGATACTTACTGAGCTAGCTGGAAGGAAGGACCCACCAAAGAGCAACACAACAACCAAAACCCAGAGACAAGCAAGCAGCCAAATAAATGGCATAAAGGGCATCCCAAGAGCATCAAGTTCAGGATATCAGGGAGACTACACCACTGAATCCTACAGGCCTCCTACCACAGAAGGTAACACCACACAGATAGGATGTCAAAGCAGACCAATCTAAGAATTAGAAACAAACAAGAGTCACCTAAAATGGAGAGACAGAAACACCTCCCCCCATCAAAAGGAAAGAAGAAATCTCCAGAAAGAGTACTAAATAAAATGGAGGGAAGCAAACTATCAGAAATGGAATTCACAATAATGATAATAGAGAATTCAATGAGTGCAGAAAGTGCAAAGCTACAGCCAACTCCAGGGAAATCACAAAGAGCTACAGGGAAGCTACAGAGAACTACACCAGCATTCAAAAGGACATACAAATTAACAATAAAAGCCAGGAGTAAATGAATACAATTTCTGAATTGAAGAACACAGTTGAAGTAATCGAAAGCAGCCTAGAGGAAGCAGAGGATTGGACCAGTGAAGATTCCCAGACAGTACAACAAAACTAAAAACTTTTACAAAAATAATGAAGAGGTTTTAAGAGAGCTGCAGGTCATGAAACATAATGGTATATGTATCAAAGAGATACCAGATGGCAATGAAGAGAAACAAGGGATAGCAAAACTGTTTGAAAAAGTAATGACAAAAAATTTCCCTCACACAAGGACAGAAAAAATAATGCAAGTTCAGGAATCACAGAGGGTCCCAATGAAGATGAACCCAAACAGGCCCACTCTAGGGCATATCATAATTAAATTGGCAAATTTCAGAGACAAAGAGGGAATCCTAAAAGCAGCAAGAGGGAAACAGCAAATAACAGAAGGGGACTCTGATAAGATTATCAACTGATACTTCAACAGAAACATAGCAAGCCAGAAGGGAATGGCAAAAAAATATTTCAAACAACAAAGAAGACTATGCTACCCAGCAAGGCTCGCATTCAAAATGGACGGTGAAATATGGAGTTTCCCAGACAAAAGAATGCTAAAAGTATACATTTCCACCAATTCAGCATTGCAAGCGGTGCTACAGGGTCTGCTTTAAGATGAAGAAACAGAGACAAAGAGGAACACAGATACAAAAAGGAAAAATTACAATGAATAAGTACCTATCAATAGTAACCTTAAATATAAATGTATTAAATCTTCCAATCAAAAGACATAGGGTAGCTGAATGGATAAGAAAACATGACCCACACATATGCTGTCTGCAAGAGGCCCACCTCAGAACAAAAGATCTTCACAGACTGAGCATGAAGGGATGAAAAAGAATATTGCAAGCAAATAGAAATGAAAAAAAAATCTGGGGTAGCAATACTTGTATTACACAAAATAGATTTCATGTCAAAGGCCATAAAAAGAGACAAAGGACATTTCATAATACTTAAGGGAAGAATGCATCAAGAAGATATAACCCTTGTAAACATATATGAACCCAACATCCAGATATGTAAGAAAAATCTTGGAGAACTTCAAGAAGGATGTCAACAACAACACAGTCATAGTAGGGGATTTTAGCACCCTGCTATCAACAATGGGTAAATCTTCCAAGCAAAGAAACACCACAGATACTGTGATATTAAACAACACTTTAGGTAAAATAGACTTAATTGATATATACAGAACTTTTCAGCTCAAAGAAGCAAAATACACATTCCTTTCAAATGCATATGGGACATTCTCAAAGATAAACCACATCTTGATAAACCTGAAATTGTATCAAACATCAACTCAGATCATAATGGCATGAAACTGGAAACTAACCTCAAGTATAAAACCCAAAAACATTCTAATTCATGGAGATGAAGAACATGCTATTAAATAACAAACAGGTTAATGATGAGATCAAGGAAGAAATCAGTTTCCAGAAACAAATGTAAGTGAACACACAGCACTTCAAACCCTATGGGACACAGCAAATGCAGTTCTGAGAGAGAAGTTCATAGCAATACAAGCCTACCTTAAAAGGATAGAAAAACCTCAAATAGTCTTAACCATAAAGCTGCAAGAACTAGAGCAACAACAAAAAACAAAGCCCAGACCAGATAGAGGAAGGAAATAATCAAAACCAGATGAGAATTAAATGACATAGAAATTAAAAGAACAATTCAAAGGATCAATAAATCAATCCAGAATCTGGTTCTTTGAAAAGATCAACAAAATTGACAATTTTAACCACATTTATCAAGCTAAAAAGAGAAAAGACCCAAATTAATAAAATCAGAAATGAAAGTGGAGAAATCAAAACCAATACCACAGAGATACAAAGGATTGTAAGAAATTACTACAAACATTTTATGACAAGAAATTTGACAGCCTGAGTGAAATTGACACAATTCTGAAAACATATAATCTTTCAAAACTGAATCAAGAAGCAGAAAGCCTGAATAAACTAATAACTAATGAAACTGAAGCAGTAATCAAAAAAGTCCTGGCACAGAAAAGCCCTGGACTGGATGGCTATACAGACAAATTTCACCAGACATTTAGAGAAGAACTAACTCCTATTCTTCTCAACCTATTCCAAAAAATCCAAACAGAGGGAAGACTCCCAAACTCTTTGTATGAGGCCAGTATTATTCTAATGCCAAAACCAGGACAAGCACAAGAATGAAAACCACAGGCCAAAATCTCTGATGAACGTAGATGCAAAAATCTTCAACAAAATATTGGCAAACCAAACCCAGCAATACATTAAAAAGGTCATACATCATGATCAAGTGGGATTGATCCCAGGAATGCAAGGATGGTATAATATTTGCAAACCAATAAATATAGCACACCACATAAACAAACTGAAGGACAAAAATCATATGATTGAATCAATAGAGGCTGAAAAGGTATTTGGTAAAGTACAGCACCCACTTATGATAAAAATGCTCAGCAAAGTGGGAATAAAGGTAGCACACCTCAGCATAATAAAGGCCATATATGAGAAACCTGAAGCAAATATCACATTCAATGGGAAAAAACTTAAACTTTCTCTCTAAGATCAGGAGCAAGACAAGGGTTTCCACTCTCCACTTCTGTTCATCATGTTCTGGAAGCTCTAGGCATAATAGTTAGATAAGAAAAAGGAATCAGAGCCATCCAAATAAAAAAGTAGGTAAGGCCCTGGCTGGTGGCACAGTGGATAATGCACTGACCTGTGAACCCAAAGGATGCTGGTTCGATTCCCAGCCAGGGCACATAACCAGGTTATAAGCCAGGTCTCCAGCCAAGTCTGTAGCTGGAGGCAGGTGAAAGGCAACCATAGATGGATGTCTCTGTCCCTTTCTGCCTCCCCCCTTTCCCCTCCTCTCTAAAAAGAAAATATTTTTTAAAAAAAAGGAAGAGGTAAAACTGTCAATATTTGCAGGTGACAAGATAGTATACCTGCATAGACTCCATCAAAAAGCTACTTGACCTAATAAGTGAATTTGGCAAAATAGCTACATACAAAGTCAATATCCAGAAATTGAAGGCATTTTTTCACAATTTTTTTATTATTTTTTAATTTTTTTAAATTTTATTGTTGTTGTATTATATCCATCCCCTTTTTGCTCCCCTCTGTCCCCCTCCCCACCCACCCATTCCCCCCAAAGTCAATCCCACCTGTTGTCCATGTCCATGGTTCCTTTGTACTAGGTTCTTGTCTAAGTTGCTCCCCTTCTTTGCCTCTGCCTCCCGCCTCCCCCAAACCCCTTTCCCCCTGACCACTGAAGGCCTATTCACTGTATTCATATATTTGGTTCTCTTTTGCTTGTTAGTTTTGTTCATTGCTGTCCCGTAATGAGTGAGATCATATGATATTTGTCCTTCACTGACTGGCTTATTTCACTAAGCATAATACTCTCCAGTTCCATCCATGTTGTTGCAAAGGGTACAAGTTCCTTCTTTCTTTCTGATATATAGAATTCCATTGTGTAAATGTACCAAAGTATTTTGATCCAATCATCCACTGATTGGCACCTAGGCTATTTCCAGCACTTAGCTATTGTAAATAGTGCTGCTATGAACATAGGTGTACATAGGTTCTTATGAATTGGTGTTTCAGGATTCTTTGGGTATAGTCCAAGTAGTGGAATTGCTGGATCAAAAGGCAGTTCCATTTTTAGTTTTTTAAGGAAACCTCATACTGTTTTCCACAGTGGCTGCACCAGCCTACATTCCCACCAACAGTGCACCAGGGTTCCCTTTGCCCCGCTTCCTCGCCAACACTTGTTGTTTGTTGATTTGTTGATGATTGCCATTCTGACAGGTGTGAGGTGGTATCTTAATGCAGTTTTAATTTGCATCTCTCTGATGACTAGTGATGTTGAGCATTCTTTCATATGCCTCTGGGCCCTTTGTATATCTTCCTCAGTGAGTTGTCTGTTCAGGTCCTTTGCCCATTTTTTAATTGGGCTCTCTGTCTCCCTGGTGTTGAGTTGCACTAGTTCTTTATATATTTTGGAGATCAGACCCTTGTCTGAGGTATCATTGGCAATTATGTTTTCCCATACAGTTGGTTCCCTTTGAATTTTGCTGATATTTTCTTTAGCTGAACAGAAACTTTTCAATTTGATATAGTCCCATTTGTTGATTTGTTCTTTTATTTCCTTTGCCCTTGGTGAAGTATCAGTAAACATATTT